>CM059204.1:4519630-4692532 GCA_030347435.1 Clarias fuscus | reverse complement strand
ATAAAACATACTGAATCTACAGTACAGACCAAAAGTTTGGACACCCCTTCTCATTCAAAGAGTTTTCTTTCTTGTGTTCTTTAGCCCAAACGCATCTCTTCTGCTTGTTGCCTGTCCTTAGCAGTGGTTTCCTAGCAGATATTCTACCATGAAGGCCTGATTCACACAGTCTCCTCTTAACAGTTGTTCTAGAGATGTGTGTCTGCTGCTAGAACTCTGTGTGGCATTGACCTGCTCTCTGATCTGAGCTGCTGTTAACCTGCGATTTCTGAAGCCTGGTGACTCGGATGAACTTATCCTCCGCAGCAGAGGCGACTCTCGGTCTTCCTTTCCTGGGGCGGTCTGCATGTGAACCAGTTTCTTTGTAGCGCTTGATGGTTTTTGTGACCTGCACTTGGACACTTTCAAAGTTTTTCCCAATGTTTTGGACTGACTGACCTTCATTTCTTAAAGTAATGATGGCCACTCGTTTTTCTTTACTTGGGTGCTTTTTTCTTGCCATAATACAAATTCAACCTCTTCGAATGAGAAGGTGTGTCCAAACTTTTGGTCTGTACTGTATGTATATAGAATTTTGCCCTACTGACACACTTTAAAGATTGTTTAAAATAGTGTTTCTGCCATATGCCTCTTTGTTCGGTGAAAGGCATGTGGAGAAACACGGGACCTCCTGTGTCCTGGGTTCAATGAGAGTGCCAGTGGAGTTAGGTTTTTCCTCCACTCAAAGGTGTAAAACTGCCTCCTTTGTTTTTCAGATTGCTAATTTATACCGTTGGAGACTCTCTTTCCCAGGCTTCATTAAGTTTCCTGCTTCTTGATGTCTGAGAGGCTGCATTGTCTCAACGGACAGATAAGATTAGTGAGATGGCGCCATGGGCTGGGAGAGGGGTTCTGGAATGTGACCAATTATTTGCTCTCTTTGGGGGCCTGTTTATTCCTACAAAGGACTAACATTGACAAAAACATTAACATCTTTGAATGTGTTTATTCAATGACATTTGCAGTTCTGTAATCATGCCGGTGTGGCATGGATAGAATGTGTGCCACAAGATCGAAATACAAAAAGATCGGATGACAGTATGACATCACAAATTCCTACCTCGAATGCCAGTGTTCGTCTCTTCCCTTACTGTGTGTAATAGTTGGGTGTGGTCTAAAATAGTTACAAACCAGTCTGACAAGATTCTTATTACATTACTGAGTTCAATAACATGAACACTTGCTTCACAACAGCAATTTTTTTAAAAACAAGAAAAAAAAAACATTCTAATTTGTTTGAAAGTTAAATTATATATCTGACAAAAGCACCTGATTCTATATGTGAAATATAATGAAGATAAATTAATTCTTAAACACTTTACACATGCTTCTCAAATCTTCCTGTTTGACCTGAAAGTGGCATCACCTCTTTTCCCTTTGAATTACTTCCTTGTGTGTGAGGTGCAGAAGGACAGGTATGTTATAAGTATACGCACTCTAATACATCCAAAGGATTACAGCTACGAGTAACATATCAAGCAAAACCTTCAATTGTATTAAACAATTATTGTTAACAATTTACTCATAATGTCTTATTTACAGTGATATTTAATTAAAATAAAACGGATGGATGGATGTTTACAGTAAGTGCAGGAACACAGTAAATGTGAGAGAGACACAGCTGAAGCAGCAGCTACTTTATCTTTCTGTCCTGGTGCTGTCAGTGCTGGTCTCTCCATCAGCAGAGGATCAGCGCATCAACAAAGCAGGAACGTGATAGAGAAAACCAGATTCATGAATGTAGCTCATAACCACTAGTTTATTCCACAATAATACACAACATCATGTGAAGTGAAGCGAAATGAAGTGTGTGTGTGTGTGTGTGTGTGTGTGTGACGTGTACTAGTAGGAATGCAGTGAAAAAAAAGCAGCTACCTCAAGCTTATGGACCTATGGGGTGTGATTATCTGCATGTCTGCATCATTGCTGTGTTTATGCAGATGGAAATAACAGTGAATGAAGCACTGAAATAAATGCAGTGCAAAACAGTACACACTTTATTCTGGATCACCCAACCTTACTGTGGAACCAGTGCACCAGTGTGGGGCAATCCCAGCGTACAGAGGCTGAGTGAATGTGGTGTGGACTCTGTGGAGGAGCTTCATGGTGTCAGAGACGCTGTAGAAGGACAGAGTTCCTGCACTGTGATCCACATACACTCCTATTCTGGAGGATGATGGAGCTCTGAGCTCAGTCTCAATGTTGTTGTGCCAGAAAGAGAGAAAAGAAGAAGAAGAACACCACAGACTCCAGGACTGCATGTTTCGCCCAAACTCACACTCGTTACCCCGTCCTTTCCTGCTGATGTCTTTATACGAGACCGATATGGACACGACACCATCACCGCTCCACTCCACCTCCCAGTAACAGCGTCCACACACACTCTCCTTACTCAACACCTGAGGGCAGGAGTCAAATCTCTCTGGATGATCAGAGTACTGCTGCTCTCTCACACTGCACCTGCTTCGCACATGTATGGCTCTGTTCTTCTCAGACAGAATGAGTTTGCGATATGCCGTTTTGGGATCCAGAGTCAGATAACAGAAATCTAAAATAAAGGTGAAAAACAAACTGACCAATTTTAACATGTTGAGTTAAATTCACAGAATACTGCTTATTTATGGGAAGAGTGAGACAGCTGTCTGTGTGCACTGATATCTGAGGGAGAAATGTCTCAACATCAGATAGAGTAAAACAGTTAATAAATATGTGAAAAAAACAAACCTTATTTTATTCACATTTAGATTTAAATATGACTTGCTTTACCATATTCAATATTTTCTAAGCGGCTTTAAAAGCACTAGTACTCAATAAAATTAACCAAGATATCTGTGTTTGTGTGTGTTAGACGTACATTTCAGAAAATCTTCTCTGCTCTGTGGCTCTGGTAGTGAAAAGACAAAAAGCATCATCAGGTTGTAAAAGATGGAAACAGTTTAAAGTGATACAGTCAGTTTATTCATTTAAATCAGTATTTTAGTTCAAACTGTCTGCAGGAAGGTCAGCAGGAGCATTGCTAAGAAATACGACTTCACAGAGCGAGTAAAGACGTCCATCATTGTGTTTCTCCAGCAGGAACAGCTCCTCTTACCATGTGGAGGGATTTTGTTGAATTCCTCCTCACAGAATTCCTCGAGTCTCTTCTTCAGATCTGAGAGAGAATTCCTCACTCCATCAAATGAGAGATGTTGATGGACACTGATGCTGGATGTCTGAAAGTCTGGTCTGTTTCCTGAAGGAGACCGACGTCCAGAAGCTAAAGCCTACAGAAAGCAGAGTAAATGTAAAACACACCTGTGACATCAGGAGACATCAACTGTTCCATTAACAAGAGGTGTTTTAGGGAGTGTGTGAGGAACAGCTGTGTGTGTAGATCAGACAGTGAGTGTTACCTGGAGGAACTGGATGTGATCGTGTGTGTGTGAAAGCTGCTCCAGCTCAGTGAGTCTCCTCTGAAGATCAGCAATCTCCTGCTCCAGTTGCTCCAGGAGTCGTTCAGCTCGACTCAGTTCAGCCTTCTCCTGAGCTCTGATCAGCTCCGTCACCTCCGAGCGCTTTTTCTCCATGGAGCTGATCAGCTCAGTAAAGATCCTCTCACTGTCCTCCACTGCTGTCTGTGCACTCAGCTGTTAGGACACACACACACACACACACACACACACACACACACACACACAGGATGTAAAGCTCATCTATCATTCCCTCTCTTACTGCGACTCTAAATGTCTCCATGTTGTCCATGTTGTGTGTGTTTCTAGGAGCAGCTCTGTCTCTGCTCACTGCTCACCTTTATAGTGTTCACAGCCTGTTTCAGCTCCTGCACCTTCTTCTGCTTCTCCTGGATTCTCTGCTGGGATTTCATCTGCTTCTCCTTTAACTCACTCTGAGGACAAAATGTCTCATTAATATGTTCTTTTTGAAAATTGTGTATATACAATGCATTTTTTGAACATGTGTAGTGTGTGTAAATGACAAAATCTAATAAACCAACAAAGCAGTGTTGTAGAATTTCCATTTGATTAATGCATTTCATAATGTTACTAGCTAACTAAAGCATCCAGATGTAAACATATGATTGCTTGACCAAGCTTGATTAACATGAATTAATCTCCTCCTCTTCCTTTCATTTGTGTCTTCCCTTCTCCCTTCCTGTCTCAAAGCACAATTTTATGTATTTTTTAATCACTTTCATCAAAGTCAGAAGCATACTGTACATACACTAAGTTTATATCTTTAAAAACCAAACAAACAAACAAAAAAACTCCAGATGATTCCATTCTGAGCTTAAGAAGCTTCTGATAGGTTAATTGATTCCATTTGAGTTAATTGGTGGCACATCTGTGAATGCATATAAAGGCACACCTCAAACACAGAGCCTCTTTCTTTGACATCATGGGAAAATCAAGAGAAATCAACCAAGACATCAGGAAAAGAACTATGGATCTCCACATGTGACGCCTGATGGTCCCACGGTCATCTGTTTAGACAATAATCTGTAAAAAGTAAAAAAAAAAAAGAAGCCTCAGAACTGTCAAGTATGGGGTTGGGAGTATAATGTTGTATGGCTGCTTTGCTGCAGAAGAGACTTGTGCACTTCACAAAATAGATAACATCATGAGAAAAGAACATTATGTGCATCTATTGAAGGAATATCTGAAGGCATCAGCCAGCATCCAGGAAGTTAAAGATTGGGTGTAAATGGGTGTCCCAAATGGACAATGACCCCCAGCATACCTCCAAATTAGTTACAAAGTGACTTAAGGACAACAAAGCCATGGTTTTGGAACGGCCAACACAAAAGGTATGATCTCAATCCCAAAGAAAATTTGTGGGCGGCACTGAAAAGGCGAGTGCGAGCAAGAAGGCCTAAAAACCTTTGTAGTTTTTCTGTTTCGGGGCAATTCTACCAAATATTTAGTAACTATCCTTCTGACTTTGATGAAAGTGATAAAAAAAAAAATACAAACATTCTCCATCGCTCGATTCTGACATTTAACAAATGCAGAAAAGTATGTTAATATTTATCGATCTAAAGCAGAAACAGTTTACTCTGATTTAATGTTTGACAGTAACGATAAAAAGGTTTTTTTTTTTTTCCTCTGAAGTATATGTAAATATCCGGTTTCAACTGTAAATGCTTAGTCAAAAAGGCCTAGCAGAGCATGTACTTTATGCACCAATTGAGATCTGCCGTAGGAAGGAACTGTTGATACAGTTCTACCCTGCAGTCATTGAATCCGTCCTGTGCACATCTATCTCTGTCTGGTTTGGAGCACAAAACAGAACAGGAACAGACTGTAGCAAACAGTAAAAATTGCAGAAAAAAAAAAAATCATTGGCGCTCCCCATGACTTGTACTCTACAGGAACCGGGAAATGGGCTGAAAAAAAAAAAATCACTACTCTGGAATTTCGACTACTCACACCGTGGAAACTTTGTCCACTCCGTCAGTCCACACACCATTCGCATGTTGCTGTTATTTGAACTACTCACACATCGTACAGGTATATGGTACAAAAAGTACAGTGTGTTTAGTGTGTCTTTAATTTTGACAGTCACCAACAGCAGAACTCAAATTCCTTGTGTGCGTCGACATACTTGACAAATAAACCTGTTCCTGATTTTACCTGGTTTGGGGATCAAATAGTTGTTTAGCTCTCTCTTAATGTGGTGGTGTATGTAACACTCAGTTTTGTTTCATTATATTATGACTTCATAGTTCATTGCAAAATACTGATTAATTAATTAAGAATTTCAGGGGGTTAAGTAACTATTCTAAGTTAATAAGTAACTAAGTTAATGGCTATTCATGCTTTATGAGCCGAGTAGCTGATTATTCTGACCCAAGTAACTCTGAGTCACTTAATGCATCCTTATTCATAAATATTCTATTTTACTAAGACAAATTAAAAGCATTTCAGTAAATGCTGCCATTAATGTTGAATTGTAATTCCTATAACTGATTGAAACATCAAATGGCCCCAAAAGACAGCGTTCGAGTAGGAATGTTTAACTCGGAAATTATTTCTAGTTCTCACCTGTTTCTCAGCTCTTTCGGCTTCAACTGATACGGCGTCATGTCCTTTATGTTTATCCAACATGCACAAGGAGCAAATACAGCATTGATCAGTACGGCAGTAGATCCTCAGCACTTCATTATGTTCAGAGCAGATCTTCTCTTGGAGTTTTACAGAAGCTTCTGTCAATTTGTGCGTCTCAAATGCAGGAATCTGATAGTGAGGTTTCAGATGGGTTTCACAGTAAGAAGCCAGACACGTCAGACAGGACTTGAGGGCTTTGCGTTTTCTCCCTACGCAGAAATCACACTCCACATCTCCAGGTCCAGCGTAACAGTGAGCAGGAGAAGCAGCTTGGACTTCAGTCGTCTTCTTCAGTTTCTCCAGCACTTCAGCCAACATGCTGTTTCTGCGTAGAACAGGCCTTGGAGTGAAAGTGTCTCTGCACTGAGGACAGCTGTAGACGCCCTTCTGATCCTCCTGATCCCAGCAGCCATTAATACACACCTTACAGAAACTGTGACCACAGGGGAGAGTCACCGGGTCCTTCAGGAGATCCAGACACACTGCACAGATGAACTGGCTCTGATCTACTGAGATACTGGCCTCGGCCATTTTCCTAAAAGAGAGAGAGAGTGAGCACTGAAATGAAATTTGTTTTGTTTTTTTCGCTGAATGAGCTCTATTTATAGCAGCAGAGAGACTGGGTGGAGCTTTAAGCAGGAAGGTATCAAAGAGAGATGTAGGGTTTCATATTTTATTTGCATATATTAGTATAGAATTTTAGTGATATGTTATCTTAACATGTGAGCACTGTAAAGCTGTCAATGTATCATGAAAAATGTTTGTCTTCTTTGTCTCAGATCAGTTTTATTTACTGTTAAATATGTAGTTATTTCCTGGTTCCTTGGTGTGTGTGTGTGTGTGTGTGTGTGTGGCAAAACATTTGGCCTCGTTAAAAAATTAAATCTGAATTTTTGCCAGGACAACCAGAGGACAGCCTCACTCAAATTTTTTTTTTACAATGTCCTTCTTTTCAGTCTACCTTACTTCCTTTGTTAATACACACATGTTTTATGTCCCCATTATCCACTTATTCTAGTTAGGGTTTCCAGCGATATACTGTTGCTGTTAGTTATGGTGCGATGATGCCTCATTTACATTTCAAGGCTTTTCAGACAACAGTTGGACCCAAAGGTTCGTTTTTTTGAAGCTTTTTGTCAGAAACAAAAGCTTGTTTACTAGCTCAATTATACTGACATCTAGTGGACACATTTTGTGTAGCAAATAGACCCAGATATCAAAGCAGCAAATTTAATAGGGACATGTAGCTGTAAGTAATGCTGCATTTATCTATGACAGTAGTCACTTGTGTGTGTATGGTGTTTCAAAATCCACTGTTTGAAGGAAATGTTTGTGCACATAACTACGATCTCCGAGTCTTAAAAAGAAAATGAATTCTGGCCACTAATTACGAATTTCTAATAAGTTCTTATCTTTCTTTCTTTCTCTTTTTTTTCTTCTTTTTTTTAATTAAAGCATGAACATAAAACTACCTAGACACTATTTGGAATCTTTGAACAGAATATACAAATTTGTCAGTCCTTTTTAAGAATTCAATACACAAATCAAATATTAAAAGAAGATTTATTCAATTAATGAACTTGAAGCACTGAACAAATTAGTAACAAGATTCAGGACTTGTTTGTCATTAATCATGTGACATCTAGGGAAACGACACATGCCTCAAAGTGACCCCCAATCTTGTGCATTTGAAGTTTGTGTGCAGTAGAATGCGGGGTTCCAAATAAAGCCTTGCTTCGAGGTGTGTGTCATTTCCCAGGGTGTCACAAGATCCATGCAGTTTAAATGTAAAAGAGCATACATAAACAAAGTGTTCCTGCAGTTACTTTTCAAATTGATTTAATTAATTTGAATGAAATTCTAATTTCACATACACAGCCATACACTGTATGATATGCAAAATGCTTATCATTGAAATGCTTGTAAGACCACCGGTGACCTAAAAAATAAAACGGGACGAAAGAGTATTCAATATACTGTATATATAAAATATTAAACAAGAGAAAATGATACAAGTATAGAAAATATTGAAAACTTCAGCTGTAAAAATGTACAATACTATATATACAAGTAATAGAATAGAAGTGTAGGGTAAGTTACAGTACAAGGCTAGGTTACAACTGAGTACAGTTAGTCCTCATTTGTATGAAAAAGTAGCCATGTCTAATTACTAGCAGAACAATGTGCAAAATTCCAGTGTGTGCAAAATGTAGGCCATGCATAAATGTGTAGAAATGTGCAAATCTGTGTTAATGTGCAATGTGATGAGTAGATTAATTTATATAAACGAATAAGGATTTTGTAGTGCGGTGTTGCACCTCTCAGTTTCAGTGCTTTAGCAGAATTCCTGATTTTGTAAAGTGGTAATATTGCCACGACCCATGAAGCCACAGCCCTGCCATGATTACCTGCACACTCCAGTTCCATGATCTACCCCACTCCCTACAGCCCCAGCCCGTGACAGTATAATCTGGACAAATATGGATCCAGCAGAGATTACTGGCCTGAAGGGTCATTAAAGGAACCAGATTACCAACAATCTCCAAACCATTACTGAGTCCCTGATGTCACTGTACAATCAGATTCAGAAAGCGCACCCACCTCTCAGCCTCCTCCTTATGGTCGACTCTCGTGGTCATAAACCATGCTTCCCTGCGCCACCTACATACAATGGTGATCCCTCCACCTGCCATTCTTTTCTCTCTCATTGCTCTTCATTCCCCACAGAATGGTCTAAAGTTGCTTACATCATCACCTTTCTCTCCAGTAAGGGCAAGGGAGTGGGGAACATCATTGTTGGGTGCCCAGGTTCTGTGCTGTTTCGCTTACACTGTAAACCCGATTAAGTTGTCAAAACTCAAAATATTTGAGGTAATCAATTTTTTTAAAGTAATGATGTTTCCAATTTCAAGTAAACAGAACTATCAATGTTTGAGTTTGTTGTACTTAAAAATACATTATTGCAGACAATCCGGCCCGGGTATCGAACCCAGACCATCTGCATGGCTGGTGAAACACTTATAACCACGAGTGCTCTATAGGTATTAAGATGGTGGAACTTTAAGGTGACAGTTACTGTCACGATTACATAAAATGTCAAATTTGTTCAGCTAACTTGAAAAGTGTCATTTCTACAAACTCATAAATACCCAAAAGTTGTGAATACTCAAAAAGGTCTCTTAATTTGACCTAATTGCAATTATTTAAGTTAACAGTACTCAGTGTGTTTAATTACTTTGAGCATTAGGGTCTACAGTGTATAAAGCCTTCAAAAAATGAAATTGAAATGGTTTAAGACCATTCATTCATGGAATGCAAGACAGTGAACTAAATACTCCAGCTACGCTAGGCATCCCGTTCCATCTCGGAATATGCCACTGATTTTCAGACTTTGACTCCCTCGAGCAGGCACTCTTTGATGCATTCCTCCATGAACTCCCTAATTCAACCAAGGATTGGTTGAGTGGCTAAATCAATAAGCCACTTCCATCTGATTTGCAGTGGCTTATTGATTTAGCCACTCATATCAACTCCCGTAAACAGTCCCGGCAAGAGAAGCTTCATCTGGCTCCCAGGCCATACACTTTGGTCATCCCCTCAGGCTGCTCACCCTGCATTCTCCACCTTAACCTATGCAGGTGTATGACATGCACAATTACCCAAGGAGCATCAACATTAGAGGAGCTTGCTTCTACTCGGGGCAAATTGACCATGTTGTGTGTGACTGTACTTTAAAAGCCCGGGCTTCCTGGTAGTTCTGGGGATCCTGGGGGCCCTGACCAGAGCTTAATCTCCTCAACTACAGTCTCCCATCTGAAGGTCGCCTTCATACGAGCCAGCCATTTAATGGGCCTCAAAACTGACCTGTTCCACGTCACAGGAAGAGTTCCTGATTTTATTCAAGATCCTGATAGATTATTTAGTTCTACAGTTTTTTGAACAAGAGCCTGGCCCAAGTTATGTCCCACCTTGGTTACTTTTCATACAAGTCCCTCTACACCCCCATGTTTTTGACTGGGAACCTAGTTTCAGACTGTTCTGCCACCCGGGGGTGACTCATACTCTGTTTCTGACACTTGCTTCTGTGGCCAACCATCAAGGAAGATGTCAGGGACTTTGTGGCATCCTGTGATGTCTGCTCCAAAAATAAGACTTTCACCCAGTGGCCTCCTAAGATCCCTTCCCAGTCCCTGTCACCCTTGATCTTACTTTGTAACCGGATTACCTCCTTCCGACAACAACACCTGCATTCTATCCATGGTTCTCAAAGTCCACTCACTTTATTCCATTACCCCAGCTCCCATCTGCCAAAGAGACTGCTGAACATCTCATTACCCACTTCGGACTTCATCCGCATCATGTACCATGCTCTGTCAGACTGGGCTTACCATTGTCCATGCTCCAAGTTAATCCCACATTTCCAGTCTCTCAGATGAGGGTTGTGTGCCCTTTTGCTTCCAGCCACATTCATCCTAGTCTCATCCTGGTCTCTGATTACTGAGTTTCACAGACACCACCCTGAGGCACCTGGTAGAATCCCTGGGGTGGTTTGTGAGTTGGGGAGGGTTGATTCCTTAGTTTTGCTCAAGCTCAAGGTACACATGCCTGCTCTCATCACTGGCTCTCCGCTTCCGTATTCCAATAGAGCTCAAATGCTGGCTCTCATGGAGCTCATGTTTACTTCTGTATTCTCACTGCGGAAAATATCTAAATTAACTGTCACATATACCTTATGCAAGAATTGATTCTTGCTCCTCACCTCCACTTGGGTCCATGACTGCAGCCTGGGCCTGTGACAGATATTTACATCCATCAGTGTCCTTTCACTGTATTACCCATCCTGCATTACATAAATCCCTCATATAATTATTGTTTATCCTCTACAGAGTCAGCAGTTTTACTCTTACAGTCATAGATATAGGAAAATAATTTAAATAAAGAGATCCATAATTGTGGTGCAAAAGCCTAGACTGATTCGCATAAAAACTGGTGAAGCGGCAAGAAAGAGGGCAAAGGCTTTAGAATGTTTTTTGTACACTGATTTTATGCAACAGCTTCTTTACACAAGCTTAGTTTAGAAACCAGTTTAGATACTAATCCCATTAACCACTGTCCTGTCCCATCTTTAGCTCAGTCTCTAGTGCCTTAGATCCTCTAGTCCTGTCTTGTCTAGTCTCTCAGTGTGTCGTCTCGTCGCATACTGTCTCTAGTCTCATAGTGTCTCTAGTCCTGTCGCGTACTTTCTCTAGTCTCTCAGTGTCTCTAGTCCTGTCACGTAGTCTCTAGTCTCTGTGTCTCTAATCCTGTCATGTACTCTCGAGTCTCTCTGTGTCTTTAGTCCTGTCGCATACTGTCTCTAGTCTCTCAGTGTCTCTAGTCCTGTCGCGTACCGTGTCTAGTCTCTCAGTTTCTAGTCCTGTCCCGTACCATCTCTAGTTTCTCAGTGTCTCTAGTCCTGCTGCGTACTGTCTCTAGTCTCTCAGTGTCTCTAGTCCTGTCACGTAGTCTCTAGTCTCTGTGTCTCTAATCCTGTCGTGTACTCTCGAGTCTCTCGGTGTCTTTAGTCCTGTTGCATACTGTCTCTAGTCTCTCAGTGTCTCTAGTCCTGACGCGTACCGTGTCTAGTCTCTCAGTTTCTAGTCCTGTCCCGTACCATCTCTAGTCTCTCAGTGTCGCTAGTCCTCTCTTTGGTTCCAGCTCTTAATTTGTGTAGGCCCATGAGAGGCCTGTTATGAGTCTCAGGTTTGTTTGGTTTTATTTAGTATTGTTTGCTAAGTTTTATTTGTGTTAATAAAGACTATGTATGTTTCAAAACCCCGCTGTGCCTATGCCTGCCCTGTTTTGCCCATGGCAACTACACCAGCCAGATCTACCAGTTTACCACCAGAGATCATGACGATTAAGGTCAATGCACCGCTTGTTCAGCTCAGTGAGATCTAGAAATATACCAATATTCACATGTATACATGCAAGTGTGTATGAGCTATGCAGTAAAATCTCCTGTATGGCCCAGGGCCCAGAATCTCAGGCACTTGAATAGCAGCAGATTCTAACCTATGTGCTGATTTCAATGAGATTTTGAGCATGTTAATACCTCCAAAAAGCTCCTTTCCTTTCAATCAAAAATTATTTAATTGTGTGTATATATAATTGCAAAGCAACAATGAGCGGGCTCAAACACCTGTTCCATCATTGCCCGGGTGCACCACACAACCTGTTTTTTTTTTTTGTTTTTTTTTTGAGCATGTGAAGGCATTAGATTTAGTGTGATGTTTAAAAAAAAAAAGAATGATACATGCAAATGTGTATGAGCATGCAGCTGTGCCATGCGTAGGGCCGAGACTCTCAGGCATAATGACATCAGATTCCAACCTGTGTGCTGTGTTTTGACCATGATGAATCCTCCAAAATCCATAGAACAACAATAGGGCTCTTGCATTAATAGGGCTGATGTCATAGGTCTTGGGCCCTAATGATGCTTGGAAAATAAATAAGTCCCTTGCACACTATGACATCATAAAGCTAATGTCATAGTGCTTGGGGCCCTAAAAAACAAATCAAGCTCTCTCACATTTTGGCATCAGCCCTATGATAGTGCTTGGGCTTTTTTAGAAAAACAATAGGACCTTTAACAGTTTATGATATAATAAGGCTGATGTTATAGTGTTTGGGCCCTAAATATAGTTGCAAAACAATGATGATCGGGTCCAAGCACCTGTGCCATTGCCACCTGGTCGCATCACAAAACCTGTGTTCTTTTAAGACTATATTGATGTCACTTAATATTATGTCATTCAGGAAGTAATTAATTACTTTTCAGGATATGTTTTAAGATAAAGCTGTAAGACATTGCCACAGCTGAATCTTTTGCAATATAAGAAAAATCCCTTCTCAAATCTTCTCCAATGTCTGGAGGGCATCCTGGCCTGGTTCAATCCATTGGGTGCATTGTGCAAAAAAAACAACAACAACAACAAATAACTGATTTCCCATTAAGCAAAGTGATCTAAATGTGTACTAGTGTTCATATTTAAATGTTCATGTGTTTATGAGCCATGCACAGATTTCACCCTGTGTTCTCATTCTAATTATGTTTTGAGCATGTTAAGAGCTTCAAAAAGGACGCAATGCTGAAAAAACGTCTTTAGAAGGACACAAGGAGTCACGTTTGTGGTGGGTTTGCAGGCAAGGCATAAGTGCAGGAGGTTGAGACTTTACGTTTTTAATAATACGAAGAAAACAAACAAACACCAGTAACTAAACATCAACAAACTAAGCAGGAAGGAACAAAACATGAAACTATGACGAAACAAAACAGCTTTTCAAAAACAGAACTGGCCAAACGGGATAAATCAAAACAGTATAACAACAGAAATAACAGTTTAACACAAGACAAGACTGAACCAAGTACAAGACTATTTATTAAGAAACTAAAGAGCTACCTCGGTTCAGGTGAGTGTTCCCATCACCTGACCGAAGTGCATTCTGGGAAATTAAGTCTAAACAAAAGACAAAACACAAATGGCTCTGGGCGCAAGGGGTTATCCCTGCAAAAAGAGCAATAAAATAAAATACAATAAAATAAAAATAGTTAATTAGTGATTGATATAAAATGTGATCAAATCACTAATATAAGCAATAAAATAAATCGTAAAATATGTTATATAAACTAGACATTAAAGTGGGTGGGTGGCACGGTGGTGTAGTGGTTAGCACTGTCAATTTGTCAAAACAATTTGCACCTCCAGGGTCCGGGTTCAATTCATGGCCAGGCTTGATTCCGGTCTCTGTGTGCATGGAGTCTGCATGTTCTCCCCGTGCTTGGTGGGTTTCCTCCGGGTTCTCCGGTTTCCTCCCACAGTCCAAAGACATGCAGATTAGTCTAAATCGCCCATAGTGTGTGTGAACGAGTGCGTGAGTTAGTGTATGTGTCCGGGGGATTGGCACTGTGTCCAGGGTGTATCTCGCTTTGTGCTCTAAGCCTCCTGGGAGAGGATTCAGGCTCCCTGTGACCCTGAATACAGGATAAAGCGGTATAGAAGATGAGTGAGTGAGTGAGTGAGTGAGTGAGAGAAATTAAAAAGGATGACACTAAAGAATAAGCCATGATGGTCATGGTATGTCATGAATGGAACATGGAGGAAAAGAGTGAAATAACTGCTGCTTATATTGTATGACAGTACAACATCTTGGCTGCCTGGCCGAGAGTGTACGTCTCTGTGCTTATCTGTCGGGCTCAGATGGGAGTTGGCTCAAATTAGTTACTTACTGCTCTGACAAGATTACGCTCACATTACTGAGAGTAACTTTAACACTCTCTCAAACTTTCTCAGGAACTGAGTTGTAGAAAGACAGGGGAGACATTTACTAAATTTTCTTTATACAAGTGTATTCATTTGTAAATAGTTTGAATATATTTTTTCTTATTCTATAATTTTACATGAGCACTAGATGTTTTACTGTTAACAGAAGACAGTCAACAAAAAACATATTCTTTTTTAAAATCACATATTACATCAAAAAAAAAAAATTACAGCCTTCAAAAAAATAATTTATTTAGTCTAAACAACTGAAATACATGCACTCCAAATCACATTTTGCTAAGGTGACAGCTATTCATTAACCCAGTCAAAAGACCAAATAGAGAGACATTTGTGCTTGTCCCAGCTTTAGTTCAGTGGATGTGCAAAGAAGTGTGAGGGACAGAATGACTTTGGTGAAAACGCAGGGACACATCCTTGGTTACATGTGTTATTGCCATTGTTGTAAAATGACCTATGAATTTTCTCAGTTGTGGGCCTATGGGCTGTCTCTATTCGCATGTCTGCATCATGTTGTGTTTGTGCAGCTGAATTGTGTGGTAGTGAGACAGATGACTGCAATGTGCAGGAGTTTGCAGAAAACACAACACACATCATTTTGGATCACACAACCTTACAGACGTAGAAGAAAACCACCAATAGAACTTAAACCCAGCGTACAGAGGCTGAGTGAATGTGGTGTGGACTCTGTGGAGGAGCTTCATGGTGTCAGAGACGCTGTAGAAGGACAGAGTTCCTGCGCTGTGATCCACATACACTCCTATTCTGGAGGATGATGGGGCTCTGAGATCAGTCCTAATGTTGTTGTGATAGAAAGAGAGAGAAGAAGAAGAAGAACATTGCAGACTCCAGGACTGATTGTTTCGTCCGAACACACACTCATTACCCCGTCCTTTCCTTCTGATGTCTTTATATGAGACTGATATAAACACGCTGTAACCGCTCCACTCCACCTCCCAGTAACAGCGTCCACACACACTCTCCTTACTCAACACCTGGGGGTAGGAGTCAAATCTCTCCGGATGATCAGAGTACTGCTGCTCTCTCTCACTGCACGTCACCGCTCTGTTCTTCTCAGACAGAATGAGGTGACGATGTGCCGTGCTGGGATCCAGAGTCAGATAACAGAAATCTAAAATAAAAGAGAAAAACTAACTGAACAATGTGAACATGTTGGGTTTAACCCTTCCCACCCCCCCCACCCCCACCCCCCACAAAAAAAAAGAAAAAGAATTGGTTATCCCCAAGACTTTTGGGAAAATATTCTATTAACTGATGAGAAACATTTGTTGTAAAACACAGATTGAAATTCACACACGCACAGAATTTCATAAAGACAACATGACTCCAACATGGTCTAGGGCAATTTCAGGACCTGGACAAATTGCCATAATTGACAGAACCATGAATTCTACGCTCTTCCATAAAATTTATGGATTATGAATTAGGACAATGATCCAAAACCCACCAGAAAATCCACCTCTGAATGGCTCGAATATATACAGTATATAAATCCAGGCAAGATTGGACAGCTTTTTCCCCTTAATATATAAAATTATATATAAAATAAAGAAAAAATTACACTGTATTTTTGCATTTAGTGTGTGTGTGTGTGTGTGTGTTTGGGGTGGGGGGAGGATTTCTGAAATGTTTCTTACATTTCAGAAACTCTTCTCTGCTCTTTGGCTCCAGTGGCAAATAGGTCTGAACTGCTGCAGCTGTGGAGATAAAAAAAAAAGAAGAAAATTAAGAAAAAAAGCATCATCAGGTTGTGTAAAGGATGCAAACAACTTAAAGAGATACAGTCAAATCAGACTTCACAGAGCGAGTAAAGACGTCCATCATTGTGTTTCTCCAGCAGGAACAGCTCCTCTTACCATGTGGAGGGATTTTGTTGAATTTCCCCTCACACAATTCGTCGAGTCTCTTCTTCAGATCTGAGACAGAATTCCTCACTTCATCAAATGAGTGATGTTGATGGACACTGATGCTGGATGTCTGAAACATTGGTCTGATTAATGGAGATCGGTGTCCAGAAGCTAAAGCCTACAGAAAGCAGATAGAATAAGAATGTTGTAGTGCAGTGTTGCATCAGTCAGTTTCAGTGCTCCATGATTTTTGTAAAGTGGTAATATTTATATCAATGAGTGTCCTGTCACTGTATTACCCATCATGCGTTACATAAACCCCTTATATAATTATTGTAAATCCTCTACATAAGCCAGGAGTTGATGATCTGGAGCAGAGGGGGTTTAAGAGGAGATCTAGTTTGAATAAAGGACAATGAACTTTTACTAAGAGGTGTTTTAGAGAGTGTGTGAGGAACAGCTGTGTGTGTGGATCAGACAGTGAGTGTTACCTGGAGGAACTGGATGTGATCGTGTGTGTGTGAAAGCCGCTCCAGCTCAGTGAGTCTCCTCTGAAGATCAGCAATCTCCTGCTCCAGTTGCTCCAGGAGTCGTTCAGCTCGACTCAGTTCAGCCTTCTCCTGAGCTCTGATCAGCTCCGTCACCTCCGAGCGCTTTTTCTCCATGGAGCTGATCAGCTCAGTAAAGATCATCTCACTGTCCTCCACTGCTGTCTGTGCACTCAGCTGTTACACACACACACACACACACACACACACACACACACACACACACACACACACACACACACACACACACACACAGGATGTAAAGCTCATCTATCATTCCCTCTCTTACTGCGACTCTAAATGTCTCCATGTTGTCCATGTTGTGTGTGTTTCTAGGAGCAGCTCTGTCTCTGCTCACTGCTCACCTTTATAGTGTTCACAGCCTGTTTCAGCTCCTGCACCTTCTTCTGCTTCTCCTGGATTCTCTGCTGGGATTTCATCTGCTCCTCCTTTAACTCACTCTGAGGACAAAATTTATATTCAATATAAAGTCTTCTTTGAGATAAATCTTGTTTATATGTGTTGTGTGCGGAAATTACAAAATGTCCTCATTCAACAACACATCCTTGTAGATTATCAATACGATTAATGCATTTCACCAAGTTTTTAGCTGACTAAAGAGATAAGAGAAATAATAAACTATTCTAGAAATATTGAATAATATTTTTTTTAATTAATATTTTACCTTAATTACCCTAACCAATCTGGATTCAAAGCCGGCACATTTCACAGAGACTGCCCGTCTCTCTGTCACTAAGAACCACTATGCGGTTAGATCAGCTATAGTGTCACTTGTCCTTATCCTCATCTCTATATACCTCTCAGCTGCATTTGAGGCACTGCCAATCTTTACTGTAAGTAACAACTAAAGACCTGTTTGTTTTTTAGATATATGAGTTAATCCCCTATCCCCACGCCCCGCCCGAAAAAAAAAAAAAAGTGTTTGACTGATGGTACTTATAGGTAATAACCTAGTAAACAGTGTAAAGATCTATTCATAGACGGAAACTTCAAAGCACTTTTGAAGCAGTCGCTCTGGATAAGAATGTCTGCCAAATTCCTACTATAAATGTAAATGTATATTAGGAGCAGAAGTTTAAAGGGGTTAAGAGACATAACTTTGCCTGAGTAATGGTAAATGGATTAACCACTTTAATTGATCCTGATTCAAACACATTATTCAATTTTACTATGATTTTTCCCTGAATAAACGCATTTATAAAGGGAATAGTGTTCGAGTAATAAATGTTTAATTCAGAAAAGATTTCTAGTTCTCACCTGTTTCTCAGCTCTTTCGGCTTCAACTGATACGGCGTCATGACCTTTATGTTTATCCAACATGCACAAGGAGCAAATACAGCTTTGATCAGTACGGCAGTAGATCCTCAGCACTTCATTATGTTCAGAGCAGATCTTCTCTTGGAGTTTTACAGACGATTCTGTCAATTTGTGCGTCTTAAATGCAGTAGACTGGTAGTGAGGTTTAATATGAGTTTCACAGTAAGAAGCCAGACACGTCAGACAGGACTTGACAGCTTTGTGTTTTCTCCCGGTGCAGAAATCACACTCCACATCTCCAGGTCCAGCGTAACAGTGAGCAGGAGAAGCAGCTTGGACTTCAGTCTTCTTCTTCAGTTTCTCCACCACTTCAGCCAGCATGTTGTTTCTGCGTAGAACAGGCCTTGGAGTGAAAGTGTCTCTGCACTGAGGACAGCTGTAGACGCCCTTCTGATCCTCCTGATCCCAGCAGCCATTAATACACACCTTACAGAAACTGTGACCGCAGCGGAGAGTCACCGGATCCCTCAGGAGATCCAGACACACTGGACAGATGAACTGATCCACTGAAAGCTGATCTACTGAAATACTGGCCTCGGCCATTTTCTTGAAGAGAGAGAGAGAGAGAGAGAGAGAGAGAGAAGGGAGCTCTAGCACTCTGAAGTTAGTTTTGAAACGACCAGCAGAGAGAGTGGGTGGAGCTTTAAGCAGAAAGGGGTAGCTACATAAAAGAGAGAG
Source organism: Clarias fuscus (assembly GCA_030347435.1). Classification (NCBI taxonomy): domain Eukaryota; kingdom Metazoa; phylum Chordata; class Actinopteri; order Siluriformes; family Clariidae; genus Clarias; species Clarias fuscus. The sequence goes on along the minus strand of CM059204.1, from coordinate 4,673,639 downwards.
ACCTCTGAAATTGTTTTTGTATTTTATTTGCATGATCATAAGTGACATAATGTTATGTGAACATGTAAACAATGTAAAGCTGTTAATGTGACATGGAGAGGAGTTTGCACTGAAGATGAACTAAAGAACAGCTGTGTTTGTGTGAGAAGTGAGCAGCATCTTGAGGTATAAAAAAATAGTATGATGTAAATTATATTAACACAATATGAATAATATCACAAATTACTATCATAATATTAGCATATATATCTACAGTATATCTAGTGTATGTACTGTATAGCAATACATTTAGCATTTAGATATTTTTTCAAAGGTTTTCTTATTTTGAAGTATACATTTTTTGGATGAATATTCATAATTAAATAAACGTTTTTCCTTACGTTGGAAAATAATTGAATTATTATTCTGGAATTATAACTGGAATAATTATTATTTTACTGTTTGTTTGTTTGTTTGTTTTTTGTATGTGTGTGTGTGTGTGTGTGTGTGTGTGTGTCAGGGGTAACCCCTAGAGGGCGCCTAGCGCCCAGAGACTTTGTGTTTGTAGTTCCTTTTGAGTTTAACTTCATTTCCCAGTGTGCAACTCGGTCAGGTGACATGGGCGCTCACCTGAACTGAGTTGGTCATTAGTTTCGTTATAAATAGCTTGTTTTGGTGCATTGTTGTGTCTTGCATCGGTTGATTTCACCTCGTTAATGTCTGTGTGTTTAGTTCGCGTCTCCCGGTGTCCTTATACGTGTTTTGGTTTTGTTTTCACTTCAAGTATTCTGTTTGTTTGATTTCCCTGTTTTTGTTAAATAAACATCATTTCCTTTTAAAAACTGGACCTCTGCATTTATGCCTCGCACCGCGAAACATGACAGTGTGTGTGTGTGGGATGGAGAGAGAGAGAGAGAGAAACAACAACAACAACAAAGAGGTTATGAATACTCCTCTGTTATCCATTTAGTTCATATGTATGTGTAGATCTTACATTTGTCTATCTGCTGCCTCCACAAGCAAAACATTTGGCATTTTGTCATATTAACCAGTTTGCATCATAGTTAACATGGACAATTCTTGCTGGTTAGCACCTCCAGTGTCTGGGTTTGATTCCTACCTTGGGGGCTGTGTGCATTTAGTTTGCACATCCAGTTTACTCACACAGTCTAAAGACAGGCAGATTAGGCTGATTGTCATTCCCAAATTGCCCGTAGTGAGAATGGGCATGTGAGTGTGTGCATTGTGCGCCCTGCAATCGATTGGCACCACACCTTCCGCCCTAAGACTCTTGGGTTAGGCTCCAGGCCCTTGTGACCCTGTATACATAATAAAGTGTTATGGATGATGAGTGAATGAGTAAGTGAATTCCAACAGTGACCAACAGGGGGCAGCCACATCTATATCATTCACATCTACTTGAGAGGTGTGTTCCAAACAGCCTGAAGTGCCCTGCGGAGTATACTTCACAGGGTATTCAGCCATGTTAAGTGTGATTCCAAACCTCAGGGATCAAAAATGTTCAGTTCAAAGGGAATTGTGAACGGTGTAGGGGCAAAGTGAACAACAGGTGTTCACCGGAAAGTCATTGCGTTTCGCTGGAGTGGGGAAAAAAATGGAGCTCGAAAAAGAGTTGATATATTTATTATCCTTATTATCGAGGAGGACATCATATTAAAGGGACACAAAAATCCCACCCCTCTGTTAAAAAAAGTAACTCGGTACCTTTTACTTATTTTTAATGAGCTACTTTTTACTTTTACTTGAGTAGATTTTTAGACTGGCAAATTCAAACTTTTGCACAGATTGGGCGAAGGGAAAGGAGAGTCATAGAGAAACCAGTAATACTGCACTCTGGTAATTAAAACTAGTGATAGCCAGATGAAGCCTCATATACGTATCGAGGCTTCCCAGCCAATAGTTTCACCAAAAGGTTCATTCATGAAGCTTCATTCAAGGGCTCATTGTACTGTCATCTAGTGGACAGTTTTTGTATAGCAACTAGATTGCCACATTGCAAGCAGCGCAATTCCTACTGTATGTAGCTGCACTGTTAAAGGAAATGTTTATGCACAACATGTGCACAAGCTTTTACTTAATCTCCGAACAAGTCGGTCACATGATTCCGGCAAATGCAAAGCTTCGTTTGTCAATGATCACATGACTCTCAGGGAACTAACGTACAACTCAAAGCGGAGCTTCATTTGGACATGCCCCCTTCTGCCTAATACATAGTATTATTCTGCCTAATGACATAGTAACATCAATTAAAACTTCTGTTGGCTGGTCAAGACTACTGTCTCTCTAGTCAAATGTAGATATGAGCATATTACAGTGAAAAATTTGAAAAAAGGCGTTTGAATTATTTTATTTTTGTGGAATTATTAACTCAAACACAGTGGGAAGTGAAAGTGTGTGAACAGTGTGACATTTCATGGTTTATGGCCGTACTTCATAAAATGTGGTTCGATTTTTATCTAAGTCAAAGGTTGTTTTGTTAATCTTTCGGCTGCTCCCATTGAGTTGGGGTCTGGCCTCTGACTTGGTGACTCCAAAAGGCAGATTTTGTTGTATTCTACGGAATATCAGCTGATGCAGGTTTGTGACACATCAAACTATAAGTGGACATAAATTCAGACTAATATAATTACTTAGCAAATCACAATATACTATGTACAGTATTACATATATTATGTAACATGAGTTATGAGTTATTATACACACACACACACACACACACACACGTGTATACACAAACACTCTCTGTGTATGTATGTATATATGTATGTATACACACTTCTGAAATTCTGAAAAGTCATTCCACACGGCTGGATTGTGTGCTAGTGAGACAGACGGCTGAGGAACAGTGTGGAAATATGCAGGAATTTTACAGAAAACACTGCACAAATTATTTTGAATCACACAGTGCCACAGATGTAGAATGAGTCCACCAGCAGAGCCAGAAACCAGCGTACAGAGGCTGAGTGAATGTGGTGTGGACTCTGTGGAGGAGTTTCATCGTGTCAGAGACGCTGAAAAAAGACAGAGTTCCTGCACTGTGATCCACATACACTCCTATTCTGGAATGTGATGGAACTTTGAGCTTAGTCTCAATATTGTTGTGCCAGAAAGAGAGAGAAGAAGAAGAACACAATAGACTCCAAGACTGACTGTTGCGCCCAAACACACACTCGTTACCCCGTCCTTTTCTGCCGATTCCTTTATATGAGACTGATATGGACACCCATCTCTCACCGCTCCACTCCACCTCCCAGTAACAGCGTCCACACACACTCTCCTTACTCAACACCTGAGTGTAGGAGTCGAATCTCTCTGGATGATCAGAGTACTGCTGTTCTCTCTCACTGCATGTCACCGCTCTGTTCTTCTGAGACAGAATGAGTTTGCGATGTGCCGTGTTGGAATCCAGACTTAAATAATAGAAATCTGAAATAACAGAGAAAAACGAACAATGTGAACATCTCGGGTTTAATTCACAGAATACTGTATATTCATGTGGAGAGTGAGACAGCTGTCTGTGTGCACTGATATCTGAGGGAGAAATGTCCCAATATTAATAAAGAATTTCATTTAAAAAGTTATTTCAATATTTACTGTAGCATTTTTTAAAGCTGATTTTGGATTTTGGAAGAAATTGTATATTGAAATGAACCATATTATTATTATTATTGTTATTGTTATTATTATTATTATTATTATTATTATTATTATTATTGTTATTATTATTATTAGTAGTAGTAGTAGTAGTAGTATGTGTGTGTGTGTGTGTGTGTGTGTGTGTGTGTGCTATACATTTCAGAAAATCATGTCTGCTCTGTGGCTCTGGTAGTGAAATTATCTGAACTGCTACAGCTGTGGAGAGAAAAATGGAAACATTTACAACAAAAAACCATTATTAATAAATAACCTGTAAATCATTAAAATCAGAACCATAAGTGTTTAATTATTCTTTACTCTGTAAAGCAGCAAAAAATGACTTTGCATAAACACTCTGAATCACTTTTATATATAGAGCATGTTATACTCTATCTCATCCATCATTGTGTTTCTCCAGCAGGAACAGCTCCTCTTACCATGTGGAGGGATTTTGTTGAATTCCTCCTCACAGAATTCCGTGAGTTGCTTCTTCAGATCTAAGAGAGAATTCCTCACTCCATCAAATGAGAGATGTTGATGAACAGTGATGCTAGATGTCCCAAACTCTGGTCTGTCCAAAATCGAAGACCGACGTCCAGAAACTAAAGCCTACAAATAGCACAGTAAATGTAAAACAGCATATTTAAACAAAGTGTTTCTGCAGATACATTTATATAGAAGAATGTAATTATTGTGAATCCTCTACATGAGTCAGCAGTTTCTGTCATAGTAATAGATATAGGAAAATCATTTGGTTTGTAGGAATCAAGGACATTTAAAAATATAAAAGAAGAATTTTATAAATCTGTCCAAACCTGCCTGGCTCTATGTCAAAAGGAATGAAGTACTCGGATTACTTTTTTGATGTAACGAGTAATCTAACGCGTTAGGTCCGCCATTCAAGTACTCCGTTACTTATGTAATCCGTGAGCCAGACAGCAGTCATTCCCAATCCATTAGTGTGTGTGTGTGTGTGTGTGAGAAAGTCGTCCTACAAGCCCCGCCCCCGATAACACGCTCCCCGCTGTTATTCTTGCAGGTATCCCCCTATCTCACCTATGCAGTTTGACTATGTGAGGACCGACACGTGGAAAGATGTAAACCTAATCACAGCGCCCAAACTCACGATGAATCATGATGAACCGTAGTTACGGCCACCGCGCGAAATTATGAAATTGTTTGATGATCAAATGTAAATATTAGACGAAGGTAACACATGAGTCAAAGGAAACACATCAAGCAGTTTTTAAATGAAGGTTTTTATTATTAAGGAAAAACAATATCCAAACCTACATAGCCTTGTGTGAAAAAAGTGTTTGCCCCCCAAACCTAATAACTGATTGGACCACCCTTAGCAGCAACAACTGCAATCAAGCATTTTTGATAACTTGCAATGATTCTCTTTTATATACAATGGAATGTACTGTAGGTGAAGTGGGACCTGGATCTTGGAGCAAACAGTAGAGTGCGAAAAAGTGCAAACATGATTGTCCGAGATAAGAAGATATTGCACAAGTTATACTAATATCCGGAATAACACTGTCCTGGTGTAAAGTGTTTGGTGCATTATCAGCAGCATAGAAAAGAGAGAGAGTCAAACAGCGGAGTTTGTTATAACTGCCTTCAATTCTCAGCAGCTATGTGTGTTTGAATGTGTGTCAGTGTGTGAATGTGTTTCAGTGCATGTGCATGTGTGTCAGTTCTCAGCAGCTATGTGTGTGTGAGTGTGTTTGTGGGGGGGAGGGGTAATACAGGCTATACTTCTGGGTAGGTTTGTTAGTGTGTGTACTGATTGTCCTGTATCTTTTGCCCGATGGGAGGGGCACAAACAGTCTGTGTTCTGGATGATTTGGGTCCTTGATGATGTTGCTAGCTCTCTTGTGTAGATGGCTGGCCTAAACTGTGTCGAAGTTTGGGAGCTTGGTTCCCACAATCCTCGTGCAGTCTTAACTATCAGAGCCAGGTCTCTCTGGTTCTCTGCAGTGCAGCTGGTGTACCACACTGTGATGCAATGATAAAGAATGCTCTCTATCATTCTCCTGTAGAAATGTACTAAGAGCTGAGAGGGTACATTGGCCTTTTTTGCGCTTTCTTAGGAAGAAAAGCCTCTCCTGATCTTTCATCACCAAGTGAGAAGTGTTAATGGTCCATGTAAAGTCCTTTGTTATGTGCAGACCCAGGAATTTGACATTGTTAGCCCTCTCAACCTCTTCGTTTTTTCTTGCTGTCCTGAAGTCCACAATGATTTTCCTTGTTTTAGTTGTGTTCAGAACTACCCACACACCACTCAACCAGATGTTGAACCTCTACTCTGTAGTGTGTCTTGACATTTTCTGAGATCAGTCCCACTGTTGTGGTATCATCGGCAAACGTCACTATGGTGTTAAAGGAGTGGATGAGTTTGCAGCCATGTGTGAATAGGGGGGTGAAAAGGCCTGGAATGAGGACACAGCCCTGCAGTGCTCCTGTATTTAGGTTGAGAATGGAGGATGTGTGGTTGCCCACCCTGACATTCTGTCGTCGTCAGGATCCATGAACAGACTGTGGTGTTTAGTCCCAGGTTGCTCAGCATGTCCACTAGTTTGCGGGGTACTATTGTATTTAATGCAGAGCTAAAATCTACAAATAACATCCTAACATTTGTGTTGGGATGCTCCAGATGAGACAGGCATGTGTGGAGTGTGGTTGAGATTGCATCCTCCGTTGATCTGTTCCTACAGTAGGCAAACTGGTGGCTGTCCAGATCAGTGGGGATGTTGGCTTTGATGTGAGAAAGGACAAGCCTTTCAAAGCACTCCATGATAATTGGTGTCAGAGCAACTGGCCGATAGTCATTCAGACACCTTACTGTTCGGTTTTTGGGCATGGGAACAATGGTTGTGGATTTGAGGCATGTAGAGACATGTACAGCCTGCTACAGGCACAAGTTGAACTAGTTGGTCAGCACATGACTTCTGTGTGCGGCCAGAGCTCAAAGAGTGTGTGAATGAGACCTATTACAGAAAAATGAACAACGTATGAATGAATACACCCTACAAAAAAAGGATAAATTGAAGTGTTAACAGATAAATTTATTTGAACCCTACACTAACATTGTAGCAGTAAGTTGGAGAAAGGAGTCTCTATTGTAGAAATATTCAAAGCCTGTTGGCTAGTAAAAATATGAAAATAGTAAAATATGATATATTAAGGGAGCATGGCTATCATTGTTTGGCATCGTTGATGAAGCTGGAGTGTTATGTGATTGTATAAGACTGCATATCATTTTAAATAAAATTACTGATAAAACTGATAAAATTCACTGCAAAGAAAATTGCCTCAGTGACAGCTTGAAGAATTGACTAAGAAACACAAGAAAAAGGTCCAAGCCACACTACAGACAGAAGAAGCAGAGCAGATGTCAGTACTCCCCCATCATTCAGCCGGTTCCACTTACGGTGATGACATCACACACAGCACTCACTACAAACACAAACATTCAATGTGCCCCACACATCCATGGCCACAGCCACCTGGGGGTGGGATGGGAGAAGGGCAGCAGCCTTCTCAAGGTAAAGTTCAAGGCCCAGTGAACTCTTGTGGGGGGAGTTCCAAAACATGGTTATTAGGGATGCCCAGAGAATCCTATTGGGGAGAACCAGATACTTATTTTAACAACAAAAACACACCCATGTTAGTAGACACAGGAGCACTTTATACATGCCTAAATTTGAATCATGCCTCAAATCTCCCCATGTCTAGGAAACTTGCAAAGACAGTAGGATTCTCAGGACATAAGCAATCTCTTTGACCAATTCCTATGCCCACTCCAGTTCGTTTACAAACTTCCAATAAAAGTATCACTATGCATGTTCCAGTCTCAAGTCAGACTGTTAATTTGAAAGGTATAAGAAATGAAATGGTGCTTACTGAGTTGCAAGCATACATGTATTGGATAGGACAAATAGAAAAGTTTGAATACTTCAGGTTTCACTGTACAATGATGTATGACCCAACCATAGATTCTAGCCTAGAAAAGACATAGTAGAAAGAAAAAAAAGAGCAGAAACTGTAATTACTTACATAGTATATCATCATAGGTTGATAAAGGGAATATGTAAATATAGTTAAGTGTGCTTTTGTAAGAAGTTAGTAGACTGTAGCAGATTCTCTTCCTCATTTAACATTATATGTGGGAAGAAACTGGAGATCAAAAGACATAGGGCCAATGATGAAAAAAGCTAATCAAGTTTAGGGGCGTCAACAAAAACCTGTAGATTTTACATTCTGCTGAAAAAGAAATAAAAATCTTGTGTGGTATTAACTTGATTGGTACTCCTCAGGAAGTACAAGAGCAAATGACATCACCCTCAGAAGTAGTAGAAACAGTTGAAGCTGAACTACACAAGGAAATGCAAAGTCAGGTATAAACTGAGTTATGGTCTCAGCATGACACAGATGTATGACTAATACAATCAACCAGCCCAATCAGAATATAACTTAAGCTAAATGTGAAACTACCCAGAATAAGAAGAAATCCTTTACAACCTGAGTCAGAAGCAGGCATAAGAAATACTATTGAGGGCCTCGTAAAAGTAGCTGTGTTAATAGAAACATCCAGTTATTGTAATACTCAAATTTGTACTGTAAACAAACAGGACAGAGCTAAATGGCAGCTCGTCCGTGACTTAAGATCAATCAATGACATAACAGAAAATTATCCAGCAGATGTTCCAAATCCACACACGTTGCTAACCAATGTCCCTACCAGAGCCAAATACTTCACTGTGATTGATCTCTGTTCAGCTTTTTCAGTATTCCAGTGGCAGAAGAAAGTATATATTTGTTTGAATTCACATATGCATATATATATATATATATATATATATATATATATATATATATATATATATATATATATATATACACACATACAAAAGAATGCCACAAGAGTTTAAACATTCACCACATATATTTTTTTTATCAGGTTCTTAAGGCTGATTTAGGTGACCTAACGATAGATAGTTTGCTGGTGCAATATATGGATGATATGTTGATCTGCTCAACATCACTAGAACAATGATATGGAGATTCCATTAAGGTCTCTCAGTAAGTTAGCTCAGGCGTCATAAAATATCCAAAATAAAACTGCAATTTTGCAAGCCCCAGGGTGAATATTTAGGGCAGCTGTTAGGTGTAAAAGAAAAGGATTGTCCGAGATAAGTTTTAAGCTGAATTAAGAGAAGAAGATTTATTGCTTGTTGTATCTACCACACCTTAAAACATTTATCTCGCAGCCGGAGGTCTAGAGAGAGCTGATTGGCCGAGCTCTCTCAGAGGGGAGGGATGAGAGGTACTTAGTGCTCCTACATTAATCACGGCTCTACAGCCAGTCAGGGGCGTCTGTGAGTTCGCGCAACAGAGGGAGTGGATAGCGCTGTCCTCCGAGTGTGTTAAGCCTAACCCCAACGGTGCGCGAGCGAGCAGTTCGAAAAGATGCGGTCGGCTGGCGTCACGTGGTTCGGAGGAAACACGTGATAGTCTTCGGCCCTCCCGGCTGAGTGGTAGTAGTAGCCTTAATGTGGGAGCCCCCTAGTGACGGGGAGGAATTGGACACGGCTAAATTAGGGAGAAAATCGGGGAAAAATCCAAAAAAAAACAAAAAACATTTATCGATCCGGGCCTGATCCGGGAGAGACAAACACACACACACACACACACACACTCAGCTCTTTTTATTCTCAGCAAAGAGAGGAAATTTAAAGGGGTGCTCTGTCCTGAACATCAGAAGAACCAGTGCAGACCAAAAGTTTGCACACACCTTCTCATTCAAAGAGTTTTCTTTATTGTGTTCTTTATTGTGTTCTTTAGCCCAAACAAGTCTCTTCTGCTTGTTGTCTGTCCTTAGGTCTTATAATCTGATAGGTCTTATAGAGCTGAAGCTTCAGTTGCAGGATTATTTGGATTCAACAGCAAGAGGGGAGCTCACAAAGAGGGCAGCTCAGAAAGATGCACAGAATATTTGGAGTTCACATGAAGGTCTAATCATTGGATCAACCACACTCTCAAGTATTACACATATACTCAAGTATTTTCATTCCAGATGCTCATGGGTTTGACCATTGTGAAATAGGCATTACCATTGTGTAAGGAAAATCAAGCAACAATTGTACTGGTCTCCATATTTACATGTCATGATGGATAGGTTTTTAGCTTTATGTGAGATATGTCCCAAGCATAATAGGGAACAGCACCACCTATAGGCCATATATCGGTACCAGAAGGGCCATTTAACCACTTGATGAATTATGTGGACATGATGAAGCACGCTTAAAGCAAAAGGTACTTCCTCATAATAATTCACAGATTTAGTAGATGGGTAGACGCAGTACCATATGCAGATGAGCGAACTTTTCAGAAGGGAAGTCATCCCTACATTTGATTCGTTCAGATAACAGAGAGTCACAAAACTCCAGTATGGGAAAAGAAGGAGGAGAATTGCAGACAAAAAAATCTGGAGAAGGAGAGGAGAACCCATCATCCAAAGGTAATAAAGTGCAAGGTCTTGAAATTTGTGCAGGAAGTGTTGAGAAAAGTACACAGGTAAATGGAAAAAACAAGTTGGATAGCATGTCTTATGGTCATCATATTCCTGATATTACATCAAGTTAAAGTCAGTCTCCTAATACATAGCTCCAACCAGACTTCCCAGTGAGTAAGACGACAACAGGAGATTAACATGATAAAGTGGGAGGAAACTAAGAAGCAAGATGAAAAGAGCCTACAAACCAGATCCTAATGTATATTTGGGCTCAATTGGTCAACCCGGGGGTATTCCAAATGAATTTAAAGCAAGAGATGAAATTTAATTAATCGGGATTACACCAAAGTCATGGCGTGCGTTTGTGATGCGCGTGTGCCCAAATCTAATATCGCTCCTCGCTCACTCTCAAGCTTACTAGGTAGATAATAGGAGGATTGTATTTCTGTAGTTTACTCCCTATATTAAAGTCATTTTAAAGGGTAGTGAGGACATTTGCAGCTCCGATTGTGATTCACAAGCATCAGAATAAAATCGGTCACCTTTGATGAGGAGGAAGAAGATTGCACTTGGCTAGCCTCTCCCCAAAAGGTAGCACTCTACATTGCGCAAAGTATCTGGGTCAAAGACTATGATATCACAAAAAGATTGCTTACTATGATATCTCAAAATGATACTGACTTTTAATCTGTGTTGTGTTATGCATGTTCTATTTTATGTTTGATATAATTTACCGAACTAGTTCAATCCTAGGAAAGTGTTCTACTAATTGCATTACTACCAATTACTATATTATTGTGTTGTGGAAAGTATAGCATTTATTAAAAGATATGAAGGTTGAGTTTTTTACTCCTTCGTAGTAAAGTGCAGAAGGAGAGCTTTGCCAATTCTTAGCTAGAGTGCAGATACATCATTTCGTAATTGAATAAAAACTCAATGATTTCATTGAATCATTAGATAATATAGAGAAGACTATAGTATGGATGTGCACTCTAGGTAGAACGATTGATATGGGACCTATAACTCCCAGAGAAAAATGTAGGAAAATGTAGAAATAGTTAATCGGGTTACAAAAAAATCAAGTACACCCAACATGGATATGTAACCATATTAGCTAGAATGTCTCGCATGTGTGCAAAGCAAAGGGCCACATTTGGAATATGCTGGATCTAGACATTGTGGTGACATTGTTTGTATGCTCAAGGGGAGCTCCTTAAAACAGATGTTAGAGGAACATGGAGAAATGTACAGTGGACAGTAATTGGTGGTGGAAGCATGTATAATGTGGAAAACGGATGAGAGAGGCGGTTGCTTTGCAAATCTACTTTGGCTGTTATTGTCTGACAATAAAACCAATTTTTGTGCAATTATACAAACCTATGCTCCAATGGAGTTTTAGTAAAATGTGTTTTAAAGAGTGTGTGACAAAAAGATGCCTTTGTTGATCAGACAGTGAGTGTTACCTGGTGGAAATGGATGTGATCGTGTGTGTGTGAAAGCTGCTCCAGTTCAGTGACTCTTCTTTTAAGATCAGAAATCTCTTGCTCCAGTTGCTCGAGGAGATGTTCAGCTCGACTCAGTTCAGCCTTCTCCTGAGCTCTGATCAGCTCCCTCACCTCTGCGCGCTTTTTCTCCATGGAGCTTATTAGCTCAGTAAAGATTATCTCACTGTCCTCCACTGCTGTCTGTGCACTCAACTGTTAGGACACACACACACACACACACACACAGGATGTAAAGCTCATCTATCATTCCCTCTCTTACTGCGACTCTAAATGTCTCCATGTTGTCCATGTTGTGTGTGTTTCTAGGAGCAGCTCTGTCTCTGCTCACTGCTCACCTTTATAGTGTTCACAGCCTGTTTCAGCTCCTGCACCTTCTTCTGCTTCTCCTGGAGTCTCTGCTGGGATTTCATCTGTTCCTCCTTTAACTTACTCTAAGGACAAAATAGTGTCCATTCAGTCCATTCGGTTTATTTAAAATTCAGTTGCTTTTAATCATATTGTGAATTCTGTATTTTTGCATAGTTCATATGTAAAAGAGAAGTTTAGAAATTAATAAAGGTTCATAGAATTGTAATTTTATTTTGTGACAATTACAGTATGTCTGAGTAGTGCTTATTGTATTGGACCCTGAGCTCAGGTGCTCATGCTTATGGGTAGAATGGCTGATTATTAAGTGCAGTTACATTTCACTCTTGGTTTAAGCATTGATATCATCGCTCGGGTCTATAAAACTATATAAACCCTGTACTATGGGTGTTGGCTGGTTAAATATCTTCTTGCCCTTTTGACCTGATTAACACGGAGTCACTTAATCCATCCTTACTTAAACAGATTCAATTTACTATGACCAATGGTAAGTTTTACAAGACTAATAAGTCTTATGAAGCAATTGACTAACACAATAGAGTGTAGGAAAGAAAGTGCATAGGGATAAGAAAAAATATATATTTATAGTTCTCACCTGTTTTTTCACACTTTCTGCAGCAACTGATACAGCGATGTGGCCTTTATGTTTATCCGACATGCACGAGGAGCAAATATATCGTTGATCAGTACGACAGTACAGGCTCACCACTTCATTATGTTGAGGACAGACTTGTTCTCGTACATGTGCAGATGCTTCCATTAATTTATGTAACTTAAACACAGGAGACTGATAGTGAGGATTCAGATGAGTTTCACAATAAGAAGCCAGACATGTTAGACAGGACTTGAGGGCTTTGTGTTTTCTCCCAATGCAGAAATCACACTCCACATCTCCAGGTCCAGCGTAACAGTGAGCAGGAGAAGCAGCTTGGACTTCAGTCTTCTTCTTCAGTTTCTCCACCACTTCAGCCAGCATGTTGTTTCTGCGTAGAACAGGCCTCGGAGTGAAAGTGTCTCTGCACTGAGGACAGCTGTAGACGCCCTTCTGATCCTCCTGATCCCAGCAGCCATTAATACACACCTTACAGAAACTGTGACCACAGGGGAGAGTCACCGGGTCCTTCAGGAGATCCAGACACACCGGACAGCTGAACTGGTCCTGATCTACTGAAATACTGGCCTCAGCCATTTTCCTTCATTCACACACTGAGAGGGAGAGCAATGTTTAGAGATCAGTTCATTTTTTTCCGAATGGACTTTGGGCTTTGAGCTACAATATGATTGTAGTGTGAAAAAGGGAGGAGGATCTTTAACGTGGGAAATAAAGAACATGGGGGTGTGATAAGGTGAATCGTTGAAACACACATGCAGGCAGTCAATGTGAGACTAAGATTTTTATCCTCTTGCTTGGTACGAATATCTGCACATTCAAACACATGTACGCACAAGTCTGTGGGCTCCCGGGAGCAAATACTACCTCTTTCTGCCAACACAAAGAAACAATAATAATAATAAGAAGAATAATAAGAATAAGAATAATAAGTAGTAGTAGTACAAGAGGAAAAGCCACAAACAGAAAGTATGATGTGATTTTCCTGTTTGCTTCACTTGCCTGTTTCCTTCTGCAGATGATTCTGGATACACCCCTACTGCCACAGAGAGTAAGGAAAATAATCACTGGACAGTTTTATGGCCATTAAGAATGTGTGCTTTTTCCCCCATGAAATGCTGCAATTCGGCATGTGCCATGCTGAGAAATCCCACAAGCAACATTCTGCAATTTAAATAAATGTGCTGTGCTTCACTGAATATCCGCCCGATGGCACATGGAAGGACTTTATCTAAATGCCAGACCAAGTGCAATGAATAACTGTGTATATTTAGTTAGCCTAAACAATATTGTTTCCAATGTTGAAGCAAACATGAATTTTATTTCGTTTTACAATAGATTTTTTCGCGATGAATGTGTATAGATCTGCTTCATATTATTTTCATAATAAGGAAATGAGATGCCTAAAATTGTGCTTTTGAAAAAAAAAAATGCAACAAAAAGTTACACTTATTCGACAGCAATACTTTACTCTAAGACATGACCCTTTCAATCGTAAGAAAACACAAGTATATATAGTCAGGAATTTAAACATATGTTTATCTAGTTTACCCACAGCTGGTGTAAGATTAGGACAAGTGGGCTAAATCGTTTAAAGAAGGACGGAGCAGTGTTGAGCATGAAGGCAGGCCTGGGAGGCATACAGAAGTGAGGTCTCCTGAGTCAACACAAATATAATACATTTTAATGAACAGGTAGAGAAGATGTCACAAACATAATGCAACACTGAATGAGACTTTTTTTTTTTTAATGTAACAATCTTTATTGACAAATTTTATTTATGAATTTATGAACTCCATCAGTGCTATGTAACTTTCAAATTTCAACTAAAGGAACCTTCAACAATGTTGGTTAAATACAGCACAGTACAAGCAATACATTTAAATCACAGAAATATGTCAAATAAACACATTTATGTGGTTCCAGGTAACATTGTAATTTAAGTAAAATCTGCCCAACATTGCATTATTTTACCAGATCCTTCTCAAAGAACGTACCTTATGCCCTCTCAATTTAGTCTCATTTCTCTCCCTGCCTCTTACGTTACCTCGTACCTAATCATCATACCTGGGTTATGGGCATCATAATGCTCTTAATCTATCTTCCTTGAACACCGCCTTACTGGCCAAACACCCTTATCAAGTTTGAAGAATGAGCATCCAGCTCAGAGAAGAACTTGGACAGCAAATTGACTGTTGTGATCCTCCTAAATTCAGCAGTCAGCTTCAATCGGAAAAAAAAAAAAAAAACGGATACACAAAAGCAAGTTTTAATATCACAGCAGTAAAATTATTAACTAGTTTAAAAAATGTCATCATTTACCAAATCTTGAATCAGCTTACTTCAATGTCCTCTCATATTTTGTTTGGCTGATGTGAATAATACTGTACATATTAAATCAAGACATATTCCAATCAAAGTAAATAAGTGCTGTGCATTTATTCACCTACCTCACGGAAACAGAATAGAGCCGGCCATCTGCTTTTCAAATCAGCAATCAAGGGTGCATCACAAATAACGTCTTGCCTTCTGTGTGCAAATGTCTTCTCCATCAGTGCTGCCACTGTGTTCTCATTGTTCCCTTTCCTTACTTCTAAAAGAAGGATCTCTCTTATCTTTTCAAGCGTCTCTGCAGATTCACCAGATGGCTAGGTGGGGCAGTAGTTCACTTTGGCCTTTCTGGGCTTCTTCACACAATAAGCAGGACTGCATTTGTCTGCAGGTTTATTTGTGAGGGAATTCACTTCAACCTCTGGGCATCCAAGCCGCTTGAGCTTCCGTCTGTAGTTGGCAAGTTTGTATTTTAAGCTCACCTTCCAGCCACCATATCCAGTGGCAGAGCCTGGCTCTTTCAAACATGGATGGGATGTGACAAGGGCTTCAGCAACCTCTTCAAACTCATTGTCTGAGGGGTACACTTTGTACGGAACAATTGCTTCGGTTAAATGGTTTTAAGTCTAATGTCTGGATTTTAAAAAGTTCCACTTTCTTTGAATGCAGCATTGGCTTTGTCCAGCTGCAGCTCACAATCATATGGGAAACAGCGCACGAGAAAAACAAAAGGTCATCCAGAGGACCATGAAAGGGTGGACTCAGGAGTAGACAAAATGTCTGTATTATACGAGCTAACAGGTGAAAGTTGCGACTCATTACTAGACCATGATGTGGCAGGAGTGGAGTAAGGTTGAGGGGGTGGGGAGCCACCAGGCAGGTCAGATGCAGCTGAATCAATGATGAGCTTTAAGGTACTTCTGTCCTGGATCTCTGATACTGAAGTCACGTTGGTAAATTCATTGCCAAACTCGGCATCTATAAATTGCAGCCTGAAGTGGGCTTCTACCCTGCACTCCCTCTTAATGTGCTGAATAAGTTCACCAACCGTGTCTGGAATTCCATCTTGCAGAGCTGGGAGTTGTTTTCCCCGAGCATAATTCTGAGCTTTACAAGAGCAGCCATTTCACAACAGTCTGCAAATAAAAAACAAAACAAATCCATATGTACTGTACAGTATTTGTATAAGAGTAAATCTTTTCTTACTCTTTTTGTTACAGCTCTTCTTTAAATTCCAAGAGAGCAGTGACAGTCCATTAAATAAATGTTTTAAATCAAAATGCCATCATCATACCTTATACATGTATGTGTCTTTTTAATGTCACCATTCTGAGAGATCCAACCAAGTAGTCTGCCAGAGGGTAGTCATCTGCTGGGTCACTAAGCCCTATCAGATCTATGTCATTAGTTGGATATGCTGTGAGCTCAAAGGCTCTGTAATGCTCACTATACCACCCAGAAAGTCTCTTAACTATAAAAACATAGCCTACCCTGAATTTCAAAAATGTGAACAATCTGTCCAAAGTCAGGAAGGCCACCTGTAGACCCATGAGCTAAAATCAAGCCCTTTTTGAAACTTACACCTTTGGTTGACACAGATGTAGTTGTGTGTACCTCTCTTGTACCAGGAAACTTCTGCTCAATATTCTCAACTATCTCTTTTTTAAAAATATCTACAGGAACTGTTGAGACATTTGTAATCTCAAGAGTAGGCTTTTCAAAACTAGATGCAATCATGAGCTGATGCTTGAAGGCTAGCAAGAGGGGCACATTTTTGAAGCAGTTTGAGTGTCGAATGACGTGCTTAAAAAAACTGTGCATAGCCTCAAAACGCATCGTCCAGAGACCGACGAGGGGACCAAATTTCCTGATGAGTGCAGGATAGTGTTCTAAGAAATTATGTTTGGGTAGACGGTGCACAATAGGAAAGAGTTCTTGGTATATTTTGCGGTGCTCTGAAATTTTGCACTCAAGATACGCTATGGAGTCTTCTGTGTGTGTTGGAGCAACCAACAGCTCTACAATGTCTTTTTAAAACCATTAGAGTTTGCCATGCCATCTCATCTTCCGGCACCCGATGCCCAATGATAAATGGGAGAAATCTTATCAATGCCCAATTCTCAGCAGTGACAAACAATGTGCAAGCTCCACAGGCACAATGCCCTCAAACATGTCATGCATGATATCTGGGGGATATCCTGTCTGAACACTAAAGTGGGCAAGGTTTTTAGTGATTACACACTTTAGTCTTTTCACCCCAAAACTGCTTGAACTGTTCTGCTGTGCTGAATTTACATGAGAATCATGTAGTTCTTTAGCCCTCATATCAGATGAACCTGATCTCACGGTCCTCATTTGGATCTCTGTTCATGGTGGTGTGCAGAATCTGCAGAAGTTTCCAGCAGTAAAGCTCTCATTAAAACCTGCTATACTGTGGGCACTGAGGTTATCTGCTGCAACAACTCGAATAGTTCCTTTAACACATGTACCAAGCAACGGAACAAAATTCCATTCTGCTCAAGAGTTTTTACGTCTCGAAGCAGAGGATGCAAGACACTGTCATAAACATACTTCTTCACATCATTAGATTTGCACAAGACTGCAAGATAAATCGATGGAAAGCGCTGAATGTGAGCCTGGAGGCAAATTACTCAGAGTCCAGTAGATTCCACAGAGCTTGTTTCCTGCGGGAAGTACCCAAAGGATTGCAGACCTCGAAATCACCATGTACAAAACTTAGCAAGATTCTCGATTCACACCCTGAAAGAAAGCTATTTCCCTTGAAGTGTGAGCCATCCTGAAATGATTTATAAGTATTCTGTTCTCCAGTTATCTGACGTGTTCTGTGGATTTCAACAACTTTATCCACATCATCTTTCCTAATAAACAGCTGTTGCAAGCTCTTCAGTATAGAAACATCCTGAAAGCTATTCTTTTGCCTTTCATCGAGTGTGTACTCACTTGGCTCAATGACATTAAAGTTTTCTCCGTAAAACTTGTTTCGGAGATGTGTTGTGCTCAAACAGCCAGCCTTGTCTATAGCTTTTAGCAAGGGGTGAGATGCAGAGAGGCCTGAGGCTACTTCTTTTATCACTGACTTTTCAGGTGTGGCATCATGTTTCTGTAACACGGTTTCAATAATGTTTACAGAGAGAGGCAATGTGGCTGAGCATAACAAATAGTGCAGTTCCTCTAGAAACCCATCAATTTTTGTGTCTGGCGCATGTGCAAAATGTTCTAGTTTCAGTAAAGCTGAGGAAAAATTCTGCTCAACTATGTCAGGCAGGGTCTTGCTTATATCACCATCATTACTTGGAGATGGACTGTTTGATTCCAACGCAGACCCATCTGGGTTAAGAGTATTTTCCTGATATTTTTCGTGAGATGATTCTTGAGACATTCTGGTTGTCACAATACCGGTTTTAAAATCATTTATCGTGTGGGGAATGTGTTTCCTGTTCTTGTGGGAGTGAAAAGTTTCGTAGATATTTGTTTTGAAAGTACAATTCCCAAACATACAGGTAACAGTTTCATGATTCTTAAAATGAAGGGCAATATGTATGAAAAAATCTCTCTCTGTAGAAAGAGTTCTACAGTTGCATGATGGACAACTAAATGTTTTTAATTCCAGGGTCTCCTGACAAGTTTTGCTCAGGATGAACTCTACTTAAATGTATGTGCAAAGCATCAAGTGTCTTAAAACTGCATGGACAGTTTAGATGTGGACATGAGTAACATTGTCTGTGGTGGTGCTGTAGTCTTAAATGTCTACGTAGATCATATCTACTCAAAAAATATACATTGCACTCCTTGCACCTCCACATATCAGTTACACATAACAGTAAAACTCAAGCATATCTCGGCATAATATTTAACCCCTGTTTCCTCTCTTCCCCTCTTCACCTTCTTTGATCTTACACAGCTTACCACTATATTTATGCACTAAAATATTAAGTCATAAACCTGACACTAGCAGATGTCTCTCTGTTCCTGCAGTCACTCTTGTTCGATGAGGTCAGGACACACAGAACAGGATGGCGAATGGAGGTAGAGACACGTGTAAGATGACAAAGGAGACAAATTTCTGTGATAAATTGAGAAAGAGAAGAGAGACAGGATAAAGGAGGAATCAATTCTGTGTTATTTAATGACATCACACAATGTTAGTAAGGGAGCTGCAAATGGTAAAGGTTAACAACATGAATAAGATGTAAACATACCATTTTCCCTGAGAGCGTCCAAAACGGCCGGAAGTCACTCATTTTCAATGGGAGCCGGCGGCGAAGGGCGGCGCGGTGCGCCGAGAGCGGCGAAGGGAGTTGAAATCAGCTCAACTTTATTAATGAGCTATGACGCGGTTGAGCGGCAACCAATAAAAGTCGAGGTCCTCCGCTTGAGAGGATTCCGTGGAAAGCAGTCCTGTAAATTTTGTTCCAGCTACATTAGTTCCCAAGCGAAATGCTCGTTGCATTAAACTTGTCCTTTAAATAGCCTAGGAGAGATGGTAATTAAAAGTAACGTTATTTTAATTAAAGACAGAGTCAAGTAAGTGATTCTAATAATGTTGTAATAATACGAAATATAATATAATAAAAAATATATTAAATTAGACTAACAATTCACAATGAACAGAAGCCACACCATACAAATGGCTTGTAATTAGCTTATTTCTACAATACAGTTCTTTCTATCAATCAATTTCTTGTTTTCTAACACGTTTTCGTCAGTCTCCACAAGATCAACAAGCTTGATTGCTTTGAGGCCCCTTTAAATACAAGAAAGGCATCCGATCTACGTCAGAGCGGCGAAGCGTGGCGAAGAGCGGCGACAGGCATCGGCGACAGGCATCGGCGAGAGCGAAATTTGACGCTCTCGCCGCGTTCGGTGTGAACGCAGGGTTACTACTTTTAGTTCTAAAATACTTTCATATATAAAATACAAGAGGTAAAATTATACATATCTGCTCTAAATTTAACACCAGCATTTTACTCAGTAAAAATACAGTCCTGTCGTGTTAGGGGAACAACTCTACTTTAGAGCAACAAATCGTACCTGCGTACTTTGGTGTAAATATGCGTACAGGTCAGTAGGTCTGACAATCACTTACTTTAGCATGCTTAACATAAAACATGTGTAGCTGTACTTACAGGTTTATATGGCCTATAAAAAGTGTGTGTGTGCCGTGCAACGGATTGGCACCCTGTCCAAGGTGTACCCTGCCTTGTGCCCTAAGTCTCCTGGGATAGGCTCCAGGCTCCCCGTGACCTTGAATACATGTGGTATAGATGATGAGTGAGTGAGAGTGAGTGAGTTATTGTAGAAAGCTTGTAGAAGGATACCCGAAACGTTTGGCCCAAGTCAAACAGTTTCGGGGCAATTCTACCAAATACTAAGAAAGTGTATGTATACTTCCGACTTTGATAAAAATTCTCCCTTGCTCGATTCTGACATTTAACAAATGCAAAAGATATGTTAATATTTATTGATCTAAAACAGAAAAAAAAGTTTACTCTGAATCAATATTTGACAGTTAAAAAAAAAAAAAAAAAAAAGATTTTGTGTTTTTTCTGAAGTGTATGTAAATATGTGGTTTCAACTGTTAAATAAAAAAATGTTAATGTTATTACCCTGGTGCAAGTCCAGCAGCGGTTGTGAGCATGTCTTTAAGCTCCATGGCCTTCCTAAGGACATTGTCTCGGACCAGGGCCCACAGTTCACCTCTCAATTCTGGAGGATATTTTGTAAACTGATCGGTGCCACTCCCAGCCTGTCCTCTGGGTTTCACCCTCAATCGAATGGCTAGACCGAGAGAAAGAACCAGTCCCTCGAGATTGGGAAAGTCAGACTTGAGAAAGTTAAATCAGTTAATGACTGGATCTAGTTCTTTCTGCCATATACCACCATTTCCATAGTTTATAGTAGAACTCTGAACCATTCTTTTGCTGTACGGCCTGATCCTAGCCTGGGAAGTAACGCCATATTTAAGTGACCACTTTGATTTTCAAGCACAAGAAAGACAACAGCTTTATTATGCAAAGGTGTTCCTTCAGTTAAAAACAACTACAGTAGTTTTGAGATTTATATCTGCTCATCTTTTTTGAACTACGCTAGAATGCCTCATCCCACCCGCCCCGCCCGCTGTTAAAAAAAAAAAAAAATAACTCGGTAGCGTTTAATCTGAGTACATTTTTTATGAGCTATTTTTTACTTTTACTTGAGTAGATCTTTATAATGGTAACTTTACTTGTACTTCAGTACAATTTTACTGAAGTAACAGTACTTTTACTTGAGTACAAAATTTTAGTCCTCTTTCCACCTCTGGGTGTGTTCTAATACAAACACAGTAACCACACATCTGTTTATACACTATTCAGTTGTATCTGTTTTAAGTAAACAATAATTAAAAAGTAAAAAAAGAAAAAAAGTACTATATACATGCAACGCGCAAAGCATTGTGAGGGACAGAATATTAGTGTGGTCCATTATCATCATCGACTATAAACGCATAACTCAGGACGTGCACACTGTGAATTCAGTATACAGTATCAGGTGAACGTCTGACTCCATGGTGCACAGAACATTCTTACCAGATTTATTTATTAAAATCATTTCACACAAACACTTTTAAATCCTTTATTCATTCATCTTCATTAAGAACTTTCTCCTGGTCACAGTAGATCTGGAGCGTTTACTAGCAGCACTGAGAGCAAGAGACCACACACACACACACACACACACACACACAATTTGAAGTGCAATAGCCCTTAAGTCAAATGGTAAAAAATTGTTTAAGTTCCAAATATTTGCATTGTATGTTGCAATGTGCAGGAATTTTACACAAAACACTACACACTTTATTCTGGATCACACAATCTCACAGCGTCAGACCGCCAGTAGAGCCCAAACCCAGCGTACAGAGGCTGAGTGAATGTGGTGTGGACTCTGTGGAGGAGCTTCATGGTGTCAGAGACGCTGTAGAAGGACAGAGTTCCTGCACTGTGATCCACATACACTCCTATTCTGGAGGATGATGGAGCTCTGAGATCAGTCTCAATGTTGTTGTGATAGAAAAAGAGAAAAGTAGAAGAATACTCCAGACGCCAGGACTGATTGTTGCGTCCAAACCCACACTCATCACCCGGTTCTTTGTCTTTATATGAGACTGATATGGACACACCATCACTCCACTCCACCTCCCAGTAACAGCGTCCACACACACTCTCCTTACACAACACCTGCCAAAAGGAGTCAAATCTCTCTGGATGATCAGAGTACTGCTGCTCTCTCCCACTGTATCTCACCGCTCTGTTCTTCTCAGACAGAATGAGGTGACGATGTGCCGTGTTGGGATCCAGAGTCAGATAACAGAAATCTAAAATAAAAGAGGAAAACAAACTGAACAATGTGAACATGTTGGGTTTAATTCACAGAATACTGTATATTCATGTGGAGAGTGAGACAGCTGTCTGTGTGCACTGATATCTGAGGGACAAATGTCTCAATGTTCATTCAAAATTTTGAATGTTTTCTTTCTACTTTTCAATATTTAGAGGATATTATAGCTGCTTTTGGAGGATAAAGTACAGTAATTATTGAAATAAACTATTATTATTATTATTATTATTATTATTCTCTGTGATAGGAAATCTCTCTCTTTCTCTCTCTGTTACACACACACACACACACACACACACACACACACACACACACACACACACACACACACACACACAATTTATTTATACATTCATTTAATTGCCATTTTAATCCAAATGTGTGTGATATGTGTGTGTGTGTGTGTGTGTGTGTGTGTGTGTGTGTGTGTGTGTGTGTGTGTGTGTGTGTGTTTGTATGTGTGTGTCTGTGTGTGTGTGTGTGTATTTCCTACCTGTACGTAGTCTAATCAGAGCTCTACCGCCCGTTCGAGTGTAATTCATAAATTATGTTTATAATAATGAAATGAGATGCCCTAAATCATGCTTTAAAATTAATCTGCAATTCATTTCAAACCCGCGGCTCGCAGTTTCACTTTACAAAAGGCAGCATTTTGATCAAAAGGTGATAAACGCACGAGATTTATCGATAAAAATGCAGACATACTGCATTGATGGATGTGTGCCTCCAGTCCAGCCCCCTGTGTGTCTCCAGTCCAACCCCCTGTGTTCAGGTCCTTTCCTGTTGTGTTTTTCCTGAGCCCTAGTTTTAGTTTATGTTTGTTTTGGTTCCTTTGTTGGTTTGTTTCAATGATTGAGTTTTATTTTTTTTTTAGTTTTATTTACTTCGTAATACACCTGTCCATAAAAAGGAATATTTAGGCGTATAAGCTAAATATATTTAAATGAAATGTTACAGATTGAAACAAGAAAAGAAGACGGGCTGAGCTTCCGTTCATACAAAATGTCTAGGAAGGAAACTGTTGTCGTTATTTTACAAAATCTGAACATATTCAGTAAATTTGTGAATTACACAAAGTATCTGTAATGACGCGGGTCGTGCGAGGGGCAGAGCCGCGCTTAAAGATCCACAGGCTGCTACCGTGTGGAGTTCTGGACAGCCACCGGTGCAGCCATTTATACACGCGACTGCCAGACAGACTAAGAGCGCTGTTAAAAGACGGCCAAGCCCAAGTCTCTGTCTGTCTCAAACTCTGGCGAGAGAGAGAGAACGGCATGCAACAGCGCCATGCAACAGCAGGCGCACTTAGTTTACATTGTGCAACCCCACCACATCTCCCCCCCCCCCCCCCCCCCCCCCTCTCAAATAAATCCTAGGTAATGGCATCCAAGAGGATACAAGTTTTTGCTTTAGTTTCCAGAGCCCGTCCGTCCTCGCGTAGAGACGGCGGAGCTCTGTTTATTTTGTGTTTTCAGTTTTTTGTTGTTGTCCGTTTAAGTTCTTAATTAATAATCCCACTCCATCTCCAAACGGAATTAAAGGTCTTCCCGTGCGTATCACAAGCACTCTCACACACTCCTGTTTCGTTGACTCCTCTAAAGCCCTGCGCAGGTAACATTTGAAAAGTACAATTGCAAGCAAATTACAAACTGCATGTAATGTTGTAAAATATGAATAAAACAGTATTAGACACACATATATGATATGGTAGTATATACAATGAAGAAGCTATTTACACATGAGTGCTCAGATGTAAAGCAAATGCAATTATTCATTTATTGTGTATATTTAACTTCATTCACACGGCAAAACATGAACATAAATAGAAACAAAAAATGTTTAATGGTATCAATTAAATCAGACTTCATAGTTGGAGTTGATACTTTGAGTGTAATTCATAAATTTACTGAATATATTCAGATTTTGTAAAATAACGAAACCCGTTTCCTTCCTGGACCTTTTGTCCGCATCACAATGAACTGAAGCTCAGCACGTCTACTTTCCATGTTTTAGTCTGTAATATTTAAGTGAAATACATTGTGTGTATATGCGTAAATATTCCTTTTTATTTATGGTCTGGTGTATGTTTGATCAGCATTATTGCAAGAGGGGATGACTTTCTGGATGAGTATGTCTGCACCTTTTGTAAAGTGAAAGTGCGAGGCGCGCGGGTTCACGCACGCAGACGAACAGCTTTATTTCAGTCATAAATCCACAATCACATTCCAGCTATTATTTCCAGCCGTGGTCAAATAATGGATGAAATAATTATTCAATGCTGGACACAAACAGCAAAAAAGCCAGACGATTATTTTTGTAAAAAGCCCGAAGCACTTCATGTTTATATTTGTTCCTTCATGTCTTCTGATGGCGCTCGACACATTTTTACGTTTTAACGAAGACATGTTGACATATTCACGAATCAGGACATTCGCATAATTACTGTATACTGTATGTGCGCGCATCTCATAGGTGTGTGTGCGCGCATTCCATATGTAGTTGTGTGAGCAGTTAGTAGTATATATATAGATGTGTGACTGTTTTATATACAGGTCCTTCTCACAAAAATTTGCATATTCTGATAAAGTTCATTATTTTCTGTAATGTACTGATAAACATTAGCCTTTCATATATTTTAGATTCATTACACACAACTGAAGTAGTTCCAGCCTTTTATTGTTTTAATATTGATGATTTTGGCATACAGCTCATGAAAACCCAAAATTCCTATCTCAAAAAATTAGCATATCATGAAGAGGTTCTCTAAACGAGCTATTAACCTAATCATCTGAATCAACTAATTAACTCTAAACACCTGCAAAAGATTCCTGAGGCTTTTAAAAACTCCCAGCCTGGTTCATTACTCAAAACCGCAATCATGGGTAAGACTGCCGACCTGACTGCTGTCCAGAAGGCCATCATTGACACCTCAGTGGGAAGGAAAAAGTGTGGCAGAAAACGCTGCACAACGAGAAGAGGTGACCGGACCCTGAGGGAGATTGTGGAGAAGGACCGATTCCAGACCTTGGGGGACTTGCGGAAGCAGTGGACTGAGTCTGGAGTAGAAACATCTAGTGTACAGGCGTGTGCAAGGAAATGGGCTACAGGTGCCGCATTCCCCAGGTCAAGCCACTTTTGAACCAGAGACAGCGGCAGAAGCGCCTGACCTGGGCTACAGAGAAGCAGCACTGGACTGTTGCTCAGTGGTCCAAAGTACTTTTTTCGGATGAAAGCAAATTTTGCATGTCATTCGGAAATCAAGGTGCCAGAGTCTGCAGGAAGACTGGGGAGAGGGAAATGCCAAAATACCTGAAGTCCAGTGTCAAGTACCCACAGTCAGTGATGGTCTGGGGTGCCATGTCAGCTGCCGGTGTTGGTCACTGTGTTTTATCAAGGGCAGGGTCAATGCAGCTAGCTATCAGGAGATTTTGGAGCACTTCATGCTTCCATCTGCTGAAAAGCTTTATGGAGATGAAGATTTCATTTTTCAGCACGACCTGGCACCTGCTCACAGTGCCAAAACCACTGGTAAATGGTTTACTGACCATGGTATTACTGTGCTCAATTGGCCTGCCAACTCTCCTGACCTGAACCCCATAGAGAATCTGTGGGATATTGTGAAGAGAAAGTTGAGAGACGCAAGACCCAACACTCTGGATGAGCTTAAGGCCGCTATCGAAGCATCCTGGGCCTCCAAAACACCTCAGCAGTGCCACAGGCTGATTGCCTCCATGCCACGCCACATTGAAGCAGTCATTTCTGCAAAAGGATTCCCGACCAAGTATTGAGTGCATAACTGAACATAATTATTTGAAGGTTGAATGTTTTTGTGTTAAAAACACATTTCTTTTATTGGTCAGATGAAATATGCTAATTTTTTTAGATAGGAATCTTGGGTTTTCATGAGCTGTATGCCAAAATCATCAATATTAAAACAATAAAAGGCTTGAACTACTTCAGTTGTGTGTAATGAATCTAAAATATATGAAAGTCTAATGTTTATCAGTACATTACAGAAAATAATGAACTTTATCAGAATATGCTAATTTTTTTAGAAGGACCTGTATGTGTATGCAAGTGTTTCACGTGTGTGTGCATGAGTGAAGTTTGATTTAAGCCCTATACAGCGCCTCATAATTTAGGGCATCTCTTTTCATAAAAGATCTATTGTAAAACAAAATAAAATTCATGTTTACTTCAGCATTGGAAACAATATTATTTTAGGCTAAATAATTATACACAATTCTTTGTTCTACTTGGTCTGGCTTTTAGATAAAGTCCTTCCATGCGCCATCTGGCGGACATTCCGTGAAGCACAACACATTTATTTAAATTCCCGAATGTTGCTTGTGGGATCTCGCTGCATGGCGCGCGCCAAATTGTGGGATCTTGCGGGAAAAAGCGCGCATACTTAATGGCCAGGACTGCGTTTCCCAAAAGCATCATAAGCCTAAGAAATACTTAAAAACGATCGTACAACTGATCTTAACATTACCGCCTGTTTCCCAAAATCATCGTAGCTTAAGTAGCACTTGGAAATGCTCTGGAGTAATCGTAAAGCCTTAAGTGCATTGTAAGGAGACAGAGTTATGAGGTCACCTGCTGGAAAACCGGCAAATTGCGCCTAAAATGTACTTCTCTCCAAAGTCATTTTTCATTTTATTTGGATGTATATTTTTATGCATTTCTATTTTCTACTCATTACACAATTCAATATAGAAATAATGACGAATAAAGAAATAAAATAAAAATTAAATAATAAATGTTAGAATGAAAAAAAAAAATAGTACACTGTTTTATATGGACATTTCGAGGGTAGTGCAAATGTATTTAACAGAAAATATTTAATGTGCTTTAAAGATGACACAAATAAAGGAGGAACTCAAAAAAATGTGTCAATGACCTGCTGGCGTGCATGAAACCCAGCCGTGTATTGAAAGCCAGACCAAACTTCGTGTCAGAAGATCTGTGGAATCTCTTCTCACCTTTCATTCACGATAGCTGTGAATTTATCAAACTGGGTGCGCTGTTGGCAAATACTGTAGGGGGGTTTTAGATGAATTAACAAGACAGAGCGGATGTATCTGCATAAAAAAAATTGTTTCCCGAGCAAAACATAAAATAAATTATAAAACAAGTATATTTTCAGTACTAGCTATTAAAAAACAAGATAATGAGCTAAACTGGTAACCAATTTTAACTACCAAAACCTTGCTGGTGGCCCAGCATAGAAATCATGCCGGCCTATGCTGGATTTTTCAGCAGGCATGCTGGTCTTCCATCAGTTATGCTGGTTCACCAGATAAACCAGCATCAGACCAGCACTAACAGTCCTCAAGCCTGTGGTATTTTTCTTCTTCTCTCTCTTTCTGGCACAACAACATTGAGACCGAGCTCAGAGCTCCATCATCCTCCAGAATAGGAGTGTATGTGGATCACAGTGCAGGAACTCTGTCCTTCTACAGCGTCTCTGACACCATGAAGTGACACCACATTCACTCAGCCTCTGTACGCTGGATTTGGACTGTTCTTTGTTGACTGGTCTGTTACATTGTTGGTTGGTCATCTGTCTCACTAGCATGCAAAGTGACAGAAGAGAAACTAATTATTGTAACAAAAAAAGGTCTGTCTCGCAGACTCAGCATTATATATATATTTTTCTTATTAAATAACGAACATCAATAATGGTAGTTGAAATAAGGTCACAATACAGTATGTAAAACAAAAATATTGGATTTTACGTTTATTTTTATTTTTGTCTTTTTTTGTTTTGAGATGCAAAATACTGCTCATGTTTTAAAATCTGAAGCCATTTCTAAATACTGGCATTTTATTTTATCCTAATAACCTACATTAGAACATACAGTAGCTTGCCTTTATTGTCTTTGTTTCATATTATTATTCATTTCATATATAGTTATGTACTTTTCGTTTTATTTACTTTTGTTTCATTGTCTTTGGCATCTTTATTTACTATGAACTCCTTTGTTAACATGTCATTTCATGTTATATAAATGTGCTATATCAATAAACCTTCAATGTTTGATCCTTGGATGTTGTCTGCTGTCTGGCACAAGGACATTAGCAGCAGATCCTTTGTGTGCTGTATTCTGTATGTAGTTCCTTAATCATTTTATATACAATAAGGGCCCATGCATCCTGGATCTTGCTTCTCCCTTGGGGAAAGTGGCAGAGATAGACCAACTGTCCAAATGTTCATAGGTGGTCAGTGCACCTTCTCTTGCTGTTGTGCAGATCTTTAGGCAGCTTTCTTTCGCATATGTTTCTGTTACTTCAAATCAAATTTCCCCCAGGGCCACTGATTTTGGATGCATCTTTCAGGCTCAACTCATCAGCTCGGGATCTGAACAGGCCAGAGGATCAATTTACCTCAAAATTCAATACAGCCAGCTAAGCAACGCACCATAACAGACATTTTGTGGACTCCAGAAGATAACCTATTATTTTTTGCCCCAAGCCTTCTAGTGACTTGGCCATGTATTTACTGTACTTGGTTTTACTGGAGCTGTAAGTGTACCTTGGGATGATATTCGGTGACCTAGAAACCAAACCTCAGACCGGAGGAAACTCCTCAGGGGCAGTGGATGTTCAAGTGGTTAAGGCTCATTTCGTTAACCTTTGATCAATGTAATTGGTCTTTTAAATATCTATCACACAACAACTTGCTTAATACTAATTGTAAAGTGTAAACTATAAACATAATTAGTTTGAGCAAAGTTTAACCTTCATAAAATATTTTGTTATATTTATTTAATTCCCATCATGCATTGTCGTTCCCTTCATGTCTTTTGGCTGCAGGAATACATAAGAATGAATTTCCCTGTGAAAGTTTAAAGTTTATCTTTGTGATTGTAAGCTCTCCTACTAAGGGCTGAAATATACTTACTGTTAAATCATGTGTAATCAACTGGCAGTGTTGTGCACATATTTGCTCACATATTTGCCTACACACAATGTGTGGTACCGTAGCATTCCAGTAGGGGGCACACTGTAAAATTCAAACAGACATGGTTACACTTTCCGTATGCTGTGTTCACAGGTGACTGTTACTACATGTTTTTTTTTTTTTTTGGTAACAGCAAAGTTGCAGCTTTGAAACAGTTATGGTTTGGGTTTGTCAGAGTGACAATGTCAGAAATAATAAATCAAACGTACAGCTCTTACAGCACCTCAGAGCATGTGCAGATTTTATATATATTTCTCCACCATGCAGTGTGAAATCAATGAAACACATGGCGCGTTATAATAATTCTCCTGAGCACCGACGAGGAGGCTCATGTGAACCAAAAACATTATCACAACATCAACACTCCAGCGGTTATGGATGCAACATGATCATTCATTTAATATATGCATGCACTATTATGCTTAGTACTGTACAGTAAATACAGGCCCTAAGCAACTGAAGCAACCCCAGATCATGACAGTGGGCACGCTTGCATGCTTACCCTGACACGCCCATGGCTCTGGAATGCGGAATAGTGTGTGTCAAGCACATGTGTGAAAAGCACTTTTATAACACACATGCATACTTTGTTCAGTGGGAACGAAAAATGAAAGGTGTATCATGTTACAGGAATGCTGCTGTTCTTCATATTCGGTTTTTTTCTCTCATTTTCAATATTGAGTTCTGGAACTGCTAAAATATTTTCAGCGAAAACCAATTGCTGAAGAAGAAATTTATCATCTACCTTTATATGCAAAGTAACGCAAAAGAAAAAAAAAAAAAAACCTCTTGATGTATTAAGATCTTTATCACATTTTATCACATTATATATTAAAAGTTTGCCAGAAAAGCTCCTGACACAAACTCAATCATACTGAACACAGGGAAGCTCACAGTTTCTTCGATAATAAAGAGACCAATCTCTGAGTGTTCTGTTTCTCTTTGTAAGTGTCCGTGCAGGAAAATGGCAAATGCCAACAACGCTGTCCAATCTGTCTGGATCTACTGAAAGATCCAATTTTTATAATTCTTTCTGATAAACCATGGATGCGGTGGACAGTGCTAATAAACTTATGAGATTTACTTTATATTTCCACTTATTCCACTTTAGAATATCAGCTTCGTTAACTTCCAGGTTTTGGTCTTGAACCCCAAATAACATTTAAATGAAAAGCTAGTGTGCTATGTAGGGTGTACAGACACTTATTTCACACACTAGCGCCCTTGATCAGGAGTTAGAGAGGGATTTGGATTTCATCAATGTATTAGGAGCTAGTTAGCTTAGTTGTAAATAAAAGAACAGAGATAGTTCAGACTGGATTTGGAACAACTCAGGAGCAATAATTAAAACCCATTGGGTCGTCTGTCCTGCACTGGGGCAACTTGCTTTTTTTCTGGTAACCATAAAAAAAACGTTTCTCAAATGCTGAATACAGTATAATCCGACTTTAGCCATTCATTTGTTCATAAGCAGTCAAATGCACAAATGTTATGGTATGTTAAAGCTCAGCAGCAGAGGGTTAAGGAAACACAGCTCTTGACATTAGATTCTCAGATGTGTTTTCTTGCTTTGGTGACTGGTTTTGACAGGCAGCTGCTCTCCCCTCAGTACTGCAGACCATACAGACCTACATTCATCCATGGCTTGCCCAACAGTCAGTGTAAGTAATGATTATTAGAGCACTTATGACACAGACTGGTGTTACTGTATATTTTCACCACTGATAAAATGGCTCTTGTCCAATGAGTTTATCCAGTCGGAACTAACTGCTTTACAGGCTGCAACAATAAATGAGTATAATAAAGTTTGAAATCCAAACTTTATGATGGATGAAGAAATGTAATGTTCCAGTTTACTGTTTTCAGTGTGCAGGGAATTTTAATGTATATGTTATGTACAATCACACCATCACCAATTGCCACCAGACCACCAGTAGAACCTAAATTCAGTGTATACAGACTGAGTGAATGTGCTGTGAGCTCTTCGGAGAACACCCATCAGAAAATCACTTTTTAGCTGTTTATAAAGATATGATGTCAATTACTGTAATAGAGTATGAGTTTACCGAGCTGATACAAAGTGATATGTTATATACTATAGTAAAGGTGTATTGTGTAAGCTATTTATCACAATATCTAAAAGCCTAGACTGGTTCTCATTAAAAAAAAAAAAAACTGGGATCTCATTGGTGCTGGCAAAGACCCTAACACCTTTACAATGTTTTCACTGACCTTTGCAGTGCTGTGATATTGATACTGTGGCACAGATGGAATGTAGGGCACAAAAGTGAAATAACTGCTGTTTACATTGTACAATGTGGGTTGACGTCTCAGATGCCTGCCAGAGATTGTTATCTGTGTTGATCTGTCACCACTGGGTTGTCTCAAATAGTCATTAACCAGTTTGGCATGATTCCGATTTCATTACTGAAAATAACCTTAACACTTTTCTACCCATAACATGTATCATATTTAAAATAATGATTAGCTGAAAGTTAAATTCTAAAGCAGACATAGCAGCTGATTCTACACGGGAAATATATTTATGCGACCGATTGTTCGCTCTCTTTGGGGCCTGCTCATCCCTACATACCGTGATAGGATGCCACCTGTGCAGCTGCATCCAACTCTTACTAAGTGGAGCTGGCAATGAAGCATCCATGGTATTCTACACGCCACTGAGGCTGCGAAGGTGCTATTCCAGCTACAATAAACAAACAAACAGGATTAACTGAAACGCACAAACTCACTGCAACATTAGCGAAACGGCTAAACATACCTGCTAACCAGATACCAACACCAAGAGGGCGGAGCTAGCACAGACGCATCCCAGCTAGCCGAGTTGCAGTCTCTATTTAACGTGTACCAAGCTTCGAT
The DNA here is from genome assembly GCA_030347435.1 of Clarias fuscus. Taxonomy (NCBI): domain Eukaryota; kingdom Metazoa; phylum Chordata; class Actinopteri; order Siluriformes; family Clariidae; genus Clarias; species Clarias fuscus. The sequence goes on along the minus strand of CM059204.1, from coordinate 4,641,432 downwards.
AGGCTAATGCTGCAAATCATAGGTGGGAACTTACCCACTTGACGACATATGCTAATATATGTTGTAAAGCCTTTTCCCTGCGGGGCAGTGACACAGAGAGGGCAGATGCAATGCTTAACCAGGTAATGGTTTATTTTTCGCTTAGTGTAAGGTGAAGAGGAGAGGGTGTGAGAGTGAGGTAGAATGTAAACTTCTACATGAAATAATCTGTCGCGGTGAGGGGTCCCTTGAAGAGAGCGAGGTGGTGTCGCATCCCATGGATAACCAGCAGCAGCAACGAACTGGGCTGGTGGTAGACAGGGATGAGTTTTTGGAGACGGAGGCCGTACAGTGACATATGCTCCTCTCTGTGCTCATGTGCATTGCTTTGGGGTGCACTAGAGCTTCCGGAGCCTGAAATACGTGAGAAATACAACACCGTTAGCGGCATTACTGTGCATTCTACTTACCAGATTAGAGTTTCATTCTCTTTTTATAGTTGTACGATGTGTCCAGGACAGTAAATGAAAATAAGAAGCTGGCTGTGCAGAGTTATACAGTGTATATGTATATGTATATATATATATTGAGTACACCACATCTAGCACATTCACTGCACAATGTAAAAATGTTTGCACACTTATAAATATTACTGGTGCAAAGATGCATAGTAAAAAAACAGGACAGACAGCGTTTCTTGAAAATGTCCTCCAGGGTGCGTAGCATTGATTTGTTGGGCGGTTTTAACCAGCAGTGCAATTGCTGTACCACACTGAAATGCAATTTGTAAGCATGCTCTCAATGGCACATTGGTAAAGGTTCCCTCGTATCCTGGAACACAGGTGGGGCTTTTTATGTCTTCTCAGAAAGTACAGATGCGCTTGAGCTTTCCTGATCAGGAAAGAAGAGTTGAGGCCATGGGTGGTCCTTAGAGATATGAACTCCAAGAAAATTACAAGCTGGTTATACGATCGACAGCAGTTCTGTTGACGTCAGTTGCAGCATGAGTGTGGTTGCCAGGTCTGTCGTAAATCCACAATGACCTCTTTTATTTTCTTGGTGTTTAGTTACAGATTTGTTGTCTTCACACCATGATACAGTACTACAGTAGCTGCTCGGTGTGGCCATGTTTGTTTTTGGATGGAAAATGATTGCAAAATATGTCAAATTTTTAAAAGCAAAAGTTTTATTAAGAAAATATAGGATTCATTAAATACACTTGGCGCCATCAAAACAAAACGCATGCACTTAAACATGCAATTGTCAAACCTTTTTTGATCCTTTCAATAGCTTTTATCTGGGGAGGATTATAGGAGTAGAATAGAAATCTACATAAACATTAGTAATTTAACGATTTAATTTAATTTAATAATATTGTAGTTTTGTATGACTACTCTCTCTCTCTCTCTCTCACACACACACACACACACACACACACACACACACACACACACACACACACACACACACACACACACACACACAAATCATCAGACTACTATAAAATATATTTTTGACCTTTTTTCTTCCCAAGTGTGCAGGTGAAGCCACAAAGTCTAATGAAAAAAAAAAAAAAAAGAAAAACTGAGTGAAATTACATAAATTGGATAATGAACACGTCTTTTATAATCGTTAAAGCTGTCAGACATTTCGAAAACTCCCATAATAAACTGAATCCTTCGGTTTCATTGTGTTTACTCTGGCTCCTCTCCACACACACACACACACTCATTTACACATACAGACACATCGAATATCATACAGCAGTGCAATATTATTTAAGTTTCAAATGATTCTAAACGGTCACCTTCACAATCAGACAAGTAAAGCATGTCCCCTTAATTTCCCCTATAAAAAAAACAAAACAAAACAAAACAAACAAAAACCCCTCATACTGCAGCACCTTTGATCTCACCTGTAAACTAACTGCAGGAACATGGTTATAAAATGACCGCTGAATTGCAGAATTTCATCAGTGTTGGACCTATGGGCTTTGCCTATCTGCATGTCTGCATCATGGCTGTGTTTGTGCAGCTGAATTGTGTGCTATGTGGCAATATGCAGGAATTTTACACAAAGCACTACACACTCTATTCTGAATCGCACAATCTCGCAGTAGAATGAGTGCCCCAGTAGGGCCCAAACCCAGCGTACAGAGGCTGAGTGAATGTGGTGTGGACTCTGTGGAGGAGCTTCATGGTGTCAGAGACGCTGTAGAAGGACAGAGTTCCTGCACTGTGATCCACATACACTCCTATTCTGGAGGATGATGGAGCTCTGAGATCAGTCCTAATGCTGTTGTGATAGAACGAGAAAGAAGAAGAAGAAGAAGAAGAAGAAGAAGAACACCACAGACTCCAGGACTGATTGTTGCCTCCAAACACACACTCATCACCCCGTCCTTTCCTGCTGATGTCTTTGTATGAGACTGATATGTAGACAGGACCATCGCTCCACTCCACCTCCCAGTAACAGCGTCCACACACACTCTCCTTACTCAACACCTGAAACCAGTAATGAAATCTATCTGAATTTACAGAGTACTGCTGCTTTCTCACACTGTATCTCACCGCTCTGTTCTTCTCAGACAGAATGAGGTGACGATGTGCCGTGTTGGGATCCAGAGTCAGATAACAGAAATCTAAAATAAAAGAGAAAAACAAACTGAACAATGTGAAGAGAGAAATGTCCCAGTATTAGCTAGAGAGGAGGTGACTGGGGTATTGAGCTATTATAAAAAAAAAAAAAAAAAGATATATTCAATATATTTTATCTACAGGGTGGGTGAAAAGAAAGTATGTATTAGAAATAGGTAATGTCTATATTTCTAATCCAAATTTATTGAAACAAATTGTACATGTACTTTATTACATAGAAAGAAAAATAAAAGCAAATATTTAAATCTCAATGTACTGGTGCACTGGTGGCATCAACCAGTTAACCCTAAAACGGGTGTGGATGGAATGCAAAGTCTTCTAAAGGAAGTAATTTGGGTGAACCTGCTGACCTCATGAATGACCTACAAGAAGTTCAGACTTCATGTGATTTTTTTCATGTTGGACTAGACCAAAGAGAAGGTGTACTGGACAAAGCCTTGAACACTGGAGGCAGTACATGTACATTATATATGTATATATATATTATGGCATGCCGTTTAGGAAAATATTCATGAGAGAACTTAATGAAAACTCTGAATATATTGAATGAAACGTGAGAATATTGAATGGATTCCGAATATATTGATTGAAAATATATATATATTGAATGAATTCTGAATATATGGATTGAAAACTGATATATTGAATGAAAACTAAGTATATATTGAATGAAACATGACGTCACCGAAACACAGCGCCATCTATAGAAAGGATGAGTGAGTCGGCGAGAAACTTGGTTGCTGCAATTGTGAGAAATGAAGAGATGGTGAACACATTGATGAGTGCGTGTACGGCCCAAAGTGGTGGCACAAGCCGCACTCAGTATCAGACTACGGATGAAGAAATTTATTCGCTATTTCACCGCGGAAGACCGGTGTTATGCGCTAAAATGTAATCCTGCCACAGATTGCCCCCCCCCTACATAATCTCCGTCAAATATTATATTACAACAGAAATTCATAGGTTTATTGTTATCAAATATGATATAAACATTATAATTAACCCTAAGGACGCTACAGGTGTCGAGACCATGGATACAAATTCTCATATAATGTTTATTTTGTGGCACATTTATTTTACAGGGATTTGTCATGTAACACAAAAATGCTTGCACTAAATAAATATTTATGATGAAAAATTTAACGAAATGATTTTTATTATTAAATAAGCAATATCAAAAATACATCTTGTATATTAAAATTTTTTTTTTTAAATATTTTTCCCTATACAACATGTAATTTTTTATAATGCTCATTTTATAATCAAATCAATTTGGTCTAATTTGTAATTTCTAAATCATAACCCTATAAATTTCTGTTCTAATATAATATTCGACGGAGATTATATTATATTATATTATATACATTTGTAATAGGAATATGGACTTTATAATTTTTAGTGCCTAGTTACTTTTACCAACCCCATAAATAAAATTCATATGCATTGCTTTTCTGTATTAAATTATTTCAAAGTTGTTTTAAAGATAATAATACTTAATAAATAAATAAAGATGTGTGTGTGTGTGTGTGTGTGTGTGTGTGTGTGTGTGTGTGTGTGTGTGTGTGTGTGTGTGTACGTTTCAGAAACTCTTCTCTGCTCTGTGGCTCTGGTGGTGAAAAAATCCAAACTTCTGCAGCTGAGGAGAGAACAACGGAAATGAAGACAAAAAGCATCATCAGGTTGTAAAAGATGGAAACAGTTTAAAGTGATACAGTCAGTTTATTCATTTTAAATCAGTATTTTAGTTAAAACTGTCCTGCAGGAAGGTCAGCAGGAGCATTGCTAAGAAATAAGACTTCACAGAGCGAGTAAAGACGTCCATCATTGTGTTTCTCCAGCAGGAACAGCTCCTCTTACCATGTGGAGGGATTTTGGTGAATTCCTCAAATGTCTTCTTCCGATCTGATTGGGAATTCCTCACTCCATCAAATGCGAGATGTTGATGGACACTGATGCTGGATGTCTGAAAGGATGGTTGGTTTATTGAAGATGGATAACCAATTACAAAACCTTAATTTCTACATTTGTTTATCCATTTTTATGTACATTTACTGATGAGCTTCAGATCATTTTCCTGTTGACTCAATTTCAACCAAGCTTTAGCTGTCAGACAGATGGCCTCACATTTGCTTCTGGAAAACTCAGTGACAATGAATTGGTCCAGGTCCTGCGGCTACAAAATTTTGTTCTGATGCTGTTTGGCAAACCTCTGTTGTGCTTCCATTTTTTCTTTGTCATTGAAGATGCTCCTCCTGGCAACCATTTGAAACAAACCATACTTATTCCGTCATCTTCTCATTGTGCTGTCATAGACTTTAATATTTAATATTTAATGCCCAGTGTGTCCTGTACGATATGAGATGTAACTCTTGGGATTTTTTTTTTTTTTTCATTTCTCTCAGTAATGCATGGCCTGACCTTGGGTTAAATGTGCTGGGACTCCTGAGAAGATTGGTAATTGTCTTGAATGCTTTTTCAACGTGAATATTTTTTCTCACTGTAGAACAGTAAACTTCAAATAGATTGGAAATGGAAGTTTTATGTTGTTGTTCATATGATACAAATTATTTTTTATTCTGTTTTTACCCAGAAATAAACACAGAACTAAACATTACTAACATTTGCACATGACTGTTTGTATATGTGTAGCGCAAGTAAATTACACAATCTAATCGATCAACAATGCAACCTTGTACAATTTCTATATTTGTAATCCATTTCTAATGTCCAATGTTTGTCTAATGCGCTAATGTCAATTCCAATGCTTCTAGCTAGTCTGAGGTCAAATATGCTTTAACCAAGTGCCAAGTGGCTGATTATTCTGACTTGATTAACTTAATATATCACTTAACATATCATGTTGAATTTTGCTGACTAAACCATCAAATGGCCAAAAAGAAAAGGCATTGAAATAAGAAATGTTTAACTTTAAAATGATTTTGTTGTTTTCACCTGTTTCTCAGCTCTTTCTGCTTCATCTGATACAGCATCATGGTCTTTCTGTTTATCCATCATGAACAAGGAGCAAATCCAGCTTTGATCAGTATGGCAGTATTTCCTTATCTTTTCATATCCAGAGCAGATCTTCTCTTGGAGACTTACAGAAGCCTCTGTTAATTTGTTAAATGAAGGAAACTGATAGTGAGATGTAATGTGAATTTCACGATAAGAAGTTAAACACGTCAGACAGGATTTGGCAGCTTTGTGCTTTCACTCCACATCTCCAGGTCCAGCATAAGAGTGAGCAGTCTTCTTTAGTTGTACACACAGCTGTAGACGCCCTTCTCATCCTCCTGATCCCAGCAGTCATTACTTAAAAACCTTACAGAAGCTGTGACCACAGGGGATAGCCACTGGATCCTTCAGGAGATCCAGACACACTGGACAGATGAACTGGTCTTGATCAACTGAAATACCTGACTTCAACCATATTTTTGCGAGAGAAAGAGAGAGAGAGAGAGAGAGAGAGAGAGAGAGAGAGAGAGAGAGAGAGAGAGAGAGAGAGCACTGAACTCTGAAATGAATTTATTTTCACTGAATGAAATGTATTTATAGCAGCAGAGAGACTGGGTGAAGCTTAAAGCAGAAAAGTGTAAAAGAGAGATGTATGAGGGGTTTAATATGTTATTTATAATATATGAATATTAGTGATATAATGTTACATTAACATGAGATACTGTAAAACTGTTAATGTGACATAGAAAAGTGTTTGTCTTCTTCTATTTTTAGATCAGTTTCATTAAAGGAGTAATTATTTCCTGGTTCTGTGTGTGTGTGTGTGTGTGTGTGTGTATGTGGGAAGCAAAATCCTAGGGTTAGGACGTGTCTCTGGCAGTCGAGCTGAACACCTTCTATGCTCACTTTGAGGCTGCCGTTAAAGACGCTAGCGATGTTAATGCTGGTGGTGATAACGCCTGCAGAGAGGAAGCCACTACCAGCACCAAAAACGCCTTCAGAGCCTTCAGGAGAGTGAACACCAGGAAGGCAGGAGGACCAGATGGCATCACAGGTCGAGTCCTCAGAGCCTGTGCAGACCAGCTAGCACCTGTGTTCACAGAAATATTCAGCCTCTCCATATCTCAGTCGGTAATCCCCACATGCTTCAAAGTGTCCATCATTGTTCCTGTTCCAAAGAAACCACATCCTGCTTCCCTCAATGACTATTGACCTGTAGCTCTCACCTCAGCAGTAATAAAGTGCTTTGAACGCGTTCCTCATCTTCTCACTACCTCACACACTCGATCCACTTCAGTTCTCTTACCGTTCAAACCGCTATCTCCTCTGTACATCTCTCACTCACCTGGACACTAGAAGGGGGAATTATATTAAATGCTTTTCATCGACTACAGTTCAGCATTTAACACCATAATTCCCTCCACACTCACCACTAAGCTGGAGCACCTGGGACTCAGTCCATCTCTGTGTCAGTGGATCTCCAAATTCCTAACTGGCAGACCACAGGCAGTAAGGATGGGCGGCCATGTCTCAGCCTTCCTTACTCTCAGCACTGGAGCACCCCAGGGTTGTGTTCTGAGCCATTGACTGCATAGCCTCTACCAACTCTACCACCATCATCAAGTTTGCTGACGACACCATCATGGTGGGCCTGATCACTGACAACGATGAGACAGCCTACCTGGAGGAGATTGGAAATCTGGAGAACTGGTGCCAGAGGAACAATCTCCTTCTAAACGTCAGCAAAACAATGGAGTTGATAGTGGACTTTAGCACAAAGCAGGAGAGGAACTACCAGACCTCCATCATCAACAATAGCCCAGTGGAGAGAGTAGACGGCTTCAGATACCTCGGTGTCCACATGACGCAGGTCCTGTCACATCAACACCATGGTGAAGAAGGCTCGACAGCATCTCTACCACCTCAGACGCTTGGGAGACTTCTTTCATTCTCTCTGGACAGTCTGGACATTCATTGACACTAGTGGTCACACCTGCACATTACTACTTGTTCTATTTTATTCTGTTTCCCTGATGCACGAGTCACATTAAGTATGTCACTTTACAGCATTTTTGCACAACCCCTGGACATTTCTATTTATACTTGTCATGAAGGTGCGTGTGTTGCTTGCGAGGCATAGATGCAGAGGTCTCGATGTTGTTGAGAAAATGATGTTTTTTAAACACAAATAACGAAAGTAAAACAAACAGGTAACTTTATGCAAAATGAACCAAAACACGAATCACTACAGGGAAACACGAACCTAACTGTACTGACATTCACAAAGTTTAAATAAACAGATGCAAGACAACTTAAACGAACTCAAACAAGCTATTTATAATGAAACAAATAACCAACTCGGTTCAGGTGAGCGCCCACGTCACCTGACCGAGATGCAAACTGGGAAATGAAGTCAAACCAAAAAGAACTACAAACAAAAGTCTCAGGGTGCATGGCTCCCTCTTCATCACTTTCAAAGATCTTTAGGTCTCATGGCAGCTGTGTCCATGGTGATACATTTGGACCTTCTGCACATGAGGGCGTTTTCAGTTGTGGCTAAGAGCCAGAGGATTTCACTCAAGGGCCAATCCCCAGAGGCTAATAAGGGTTACGTGCCGGGGCTTTGTACCCTTTCTATGTGGTTCAGACCCCGGTTTCTGACTTTGGGTCCCACTTTAGGTCTGTCTTGTCGTCGTATGATTCTAACAACAGACGCTTCCCTCAATGTGCGGTCTTGGATGGCCGTCCAGCACAAGGGAGCTGGAGAGGTCATCTTCTCACATGGCACACCAATTGCCTCGAAATGATAGCTCTGTTTCTGGCCCTGAAACACTTCCTCTAGCAGTTGAGAGGCTACCATGTCCTAGTGTGGGTGGACAACACTGTGGTAGTCTCGTACGTCAGAGCAGCTTTTCACAGCCGCCACTAGACAGACGTTGTCACACTGGGTGAGAGATGCTATTGCCCTAGCCTATGAGGCGCGTGGTCACACTTCGCCTCTGGGAATCAGAGCTCATTCGACCAGGGGGATTGCCTCATCAATTGCTCTGGCAAGAGGCGTCCCATTGCAGCAGGTGTGTGATGCGGCAGGCTGGTCCTCTCCACACACGTTTGTTAGATTTGATAGTCTGGATGTCAATGCTACTCCGAGCTCGCGGATCCTCGAGTCCCAGAGCTAGGTCTGAGACCTCCTTGGCTATTGTGCGCACACAACCTGGGGGTCCAGACACTTGCAGTGCGGCAGCGTTGGTATTCTCATTCCCATAGCGTTTTCACACAGCATCGAGTGTAGCTTTTGAAAGGGAACGTCTCGGGTTACTTAATTGACCTGAAGATGTTTCCAGTTCACTCCTATTTATAACCTGCAGGTGCACCTTATCGGGTGACGTCACCAGACTGAGGTTATAAGCTGAAGTATTCGGCATTTTGATACACACAGGCTTCACAACCGGAGAACAAAGAGATGTTCCCATAGCGTTTTCACGCAGCATCTCATTCCCGCTTTATCAGGGAACAGGGTTACAGGTAAGTAACCCGAGACGTTCCCTCTGGACTCGTGAGGTCTTCTCCTACCAGCCCTCCTTTGAAGAGTGCACGCGCGCTGTTTTATGCACCTGACTGTTTTTTGCCATCTCTCGTCTATGCTAATGCGCAGTGGCAATTGTTTAAATCGGCTTGTAGAGTCATTTTGGATTCCTTAACAGTGACTTCTCTTACTGCTGACTCTCCTTCGAGTAGAGTGCACGTCGTTTCATTGCATGTCTGACTTCCGCTTCCGTCTCAGGTATGAATAACCTTTTCGATTTATTAGTTATGTTTGTGGGATATGGTTCTCATTTAAATTGGATTGTAGGTTTCCTTGGGATTTCTCATTAGTGAAAGCTATTCCTATCGACTCTCCATTGTGTAGAGCGCATGCCTTTTTGCTGCATGCCCAATTTCTGGTTTCGGGTATGAACGCTATACAGTGGAACCTTGGATTACGAGCATAATTCGTTCTGGAAGTGGGCTCGTATACCAAAACACTCGTAAACCAAATCATCACTTCCCATAAGAAATAATGAAAACTCAAATTATTTGTTCCACAGCTCCAAAAAATAAATACATAAAAATAATTACTACAATCTATAAAATGAAAATAAAACAAATTAATCTGCACTTTACCTTTAAAAAAAGTACAAATAAATCCTGACAGATAAGTGTTTGAGAGAGAGATGCTCGGTGTCAAAATAAGAGTCGCATGTGTGAATCATGATACTCGGCGCTCGTAAACTAATACTTGCTCGGTTTCCGAATAAAAAAATATTAAAAATCTTTGCTTGGTTTGCGGAACACTCGTACAACACTTTACTCACAATCCAAGGTTCCACTGTACATTAATTTCTCTGTGACTATGGCATCAGGTACTTATTGTTGCCTGTTATAGTTTCCACTTAGACTTTTGGGTTCCCGTTTGAACAACATTGCCCTACTGGTGTCGGTAAGTGGCTCGTTTCCTGTACTTCCTGGTTGTAACCGGGATTGCTAGTGCTCCTTTATCTAACGTTTTGGGAACAGGTACTGTATGTACTTTTTATTTAGTACATTCATAGTTCTCTGTGGTATGTACCTGTTGATTTGTTTCATCCTGGGTGCCTTAGTTAATTTAATAACTAGGGTTGTTTGTTTCCTTGGGTGCAATTCCCAAAGTGGCGTAATTGGCTACAGTTGTTAAAATCAGGGGATCGGTGGAATTTGAGCCAGCCCCCTTCACCTCACCACAATCTGGCATAATCGGTAGGATCACTGTTTTTGAGCAAAGGCGTGGTTTGTTCATATTCAATTTTTATTTTCTCTTGTCCGGCAATTATTAAATTCATTTTTTTAATTTCTATTCTATTGTGAGGCAAAGCAGCAATGTTCAGCAGGGGACCTCTAATTAGTGGGGTGAGATCTTCTCTTGTTGTGAGTGTGTTGTCAGAGGCTTAAATTTTGATTGGATTCCAGCCATAGAGGATGAATTGCAGGAGCTGAAGAGTTTGGTTGCTCAGTTGAGGGCTGACAATGAACAGCTCCGCCAGGAACAAGTTTCTGCCACTCCAGAGTCTAATGTTGTGCCTTCTACTTCGCAATCTCTTCCTTAAACAGGCAATGTTTCTTCACTCACTAGTGTCCCTGTAACTGAGCGATTAGTTTTCGTACCTCAGGATAGGCGGTGTCCTATGTTTTGGGGGAAATGCGGTGTCGGGTTAGATGAATGGCTTGAGGAGGTACGAGCTTGTATGAGGATTCGCCATTTGTGTCAGAGATCAAGCATTTTTTCTATTTGATCACCTAGAAGGGGAAGCCCGTGACGAGATAAAGTATCGTTCCACTGTTGATAGAGAGGACCCCGAGAAGGTTATTTCAATACTGCAAGAGCTGTACAGGTGTTCTCAGTCTTATGTAGCTCTGCAGGAGGCCTTCTTTTCTAGAAAACAGCTAGAAGGAGAAACCTTACAGGAGTTTTCACTAGCATTAATGAGTCTCATAGAGAGGGTAAAGCAGTGTGCCCCGACCGCCATGTCTAATGCAAATGTCCTGTTGAGGGATCAATTTGTGAAGCATGTTTTGGATGGTGCTTTGCATCATGAGTTGAAGCAGATGGTGCGCAGACAGACTAGTGCTACTCTACTGGAGGTTCGAAGTGAAGCAAGGAGGGTCTCCCTAGCGGTGCGTGAGGTCGCACCTCACGAACTGCCCCTAGATGTTTAGGTGGTATTTCAGCCTTGGTGTCATCCTGCCCACCCACACCTTGATATAATCTTGGAGTTAAACTATTGTGCCTGCTAAACACAGGTTCAATTGTGTCCACAATTACGGAGAGATTCTTTCTTGAAAATATCCAGCCTTGGGGTCAGGAGCGTCTTCAGTCATGCCATTGGCTGCAGCGTAGGGCTGCTAATGGGTTAGCCATTCCATATATTGGTAATTTGGAATTGGACGCGTAGATGTGTGGTAAGGTAATGCAGCAATGTGGAGTGCTGGTAGTTAAAGATCCTCCCGGTGGTAGCCAACCTCAAGTGCTTGGTGTTCTGGGGATGAACATCATCTGTCGGTGCTATAAAGAGCTTTTTGGGAAGCACGGTTTGGCTTTGTTTGACTTGCCCTTTGTTTCAAAGGCTTCAGCATCTGTCATACAGGCACTGCAGCAGTGTCATGAGTCCAGTGCTTTGTCTACTTATGAGCTTTCTGGTAGGGTAAGGGTTCAAGGTAGCAGGACTTGTCGGATCCCAGCTGGAGCTATGAAGTTGGTAGTGGCCACCTGCTCCAAACAGTACTCGTGTTGTACCGTGCGATTTGAGCCACTGGATTCTGGTTTGCTGGCTGGACTTGGCCTGGACTTGGCACCTCCTGCCATAGTACAGGTGACGAGAGGTACCTGTACCTGTTGTTAATGTGAGTTCTACTGAAGTGGTGCTGTATCCCCGTGTGATGGTAGGTACTCTCCATCCAGTTCATGTTGTTAGCCTGCCGGCCGGTATCACGGAAGTTCCATCCTGTACTGTGACTGTGAATTCACAATCTGCTCTTCCTTCAGATATCTTCAGATATCACTATTTCATACTCCGATGGAGGAATAAACCTATAGCGTTGCCTAACAGGAATGTCATCCAAGATGACATCCGGAGTCAGATAGAGGCTTTGGATTTGTCAGTAGCAGTAGCCCAGAAGCAGGTGAGATCCCTTCTTCATCAGTACAGCTCTGTCTTCTCTGTTCATGAGATGGACCTTGACTGTACTACTCTGGTGGCGCATGACATCCTGGTCTTGGATGACATTCCTGTTAGGCAACGCTATAGGTTTATTCCTCCATCGGAGTATGAAATAGTGAAAGAACATATTAATCAGTTGTTGGTGGCGCAGGTCATTCGAGAGAGCAGTAGCTCTTGTGCCTCTCCTATAGTCCTTGCTTGAAAGAAAGACGGTACCTTGCATATGTGTGTTGATCATCGTCAGTTGAACACCAAGACTAGGAAAGACGCATTTCCTTTGGCCTGTATCGAGGAATCCTTGGTTCTCCACCATGGATTTGGCTAGCAGTTACAACCAGGTCCCAGTCACTGAAAACGATCATCCCAAGACTGCCTTTTGTACACCATTCGGATTGTTTGAATGGAATTGTATGCCTTTTGGCCTCGGTAATGCTCCCAGCACCTTTCAGAGATTAATGGAGCAGATATTTGGTGACCACTGCAGCCTTTGCTGCTGTACCTTGATGACATCATTGTGTTTTCTTCGACTGTAGAACAGCACCTGCAGAGACTTGAGGTGGTGCTGGGTCGTCTGCAGCATGAGGGCCTGAAGAGGTATGTACTTTTTATTTAATACATTCATAATTCTCTGTGGTATGCACCTGTTGATTTGTTTCACTCTGATTATAGAATCTGTGGGCCAAAGTGGGTGCTGCAGATTTGTACATGACCCCTGCTGCTTTGCTTTGTTTGCTTTGTTTTGCTTTGCGTGAACTGCTTTGCTTTGCTTTACCTGAACTGCTTTGCTTTACTTTTTGTTTCACCTAAATTTTGTTTTGTTTTACTTTGCTTTGGTTTGCCTGAACTGCTTTGCTTTGCATGAATGCTGTTTTTGCTTTACTTTGTTGTTTTGTTTTGCATTTGCTCTGCTATATTGACTTTGCTTTGCATTAGCTTCGCTTGCATTTGCTTTGTATTAACTCTGCTATGCATGAATGTTGCTTTTGAAGTACTGCTAATTTTGCTTTATTTTTGTTTATTTTTGCCTTTGCTTTATGGTTATTGGGTAAATGTATGCATTAGGCCTCACCGCTGTGTTGCATGACTGCTGCTTTGTTGGCGGGTTGCTTTGCCATATTGCTGCAGTGCAGGCATTCTCTTTGAGAACTTGTTTTTAAATTATACGTTGTTTGTTCCTTTCTGTCTCTCCTTTCTATTTTGTTAATTTTGTTTTTATTTCAACTAAATTTTCCAATCTTGTGGAGCTGTAAGCTAAAGGTGGTGGCAGTACGACGTGTTGGGGTTGGTTTCCCTTTCTTGTGTGCGTGTTGGTCGCCCGCTTGTGCCGATTGTCACAGTGAATTGTGTGGGGGTGTGATTCACGTGTGTTTGGGGTGACTCTTGCCAGGATAGTAGTCCCCTTCTCTCCGTCCTGGTCTGCTTATCCACTGGTACACCCCAGCTTTAATTTGATCGTATATTAGAATGTGTATCATTCTTAGTCTAGCTTATCCTTGATGTTGCAACTATTTTTAGTATTGTTGTAAATAAAGTTTGAACTGCTAAATTGTGTATGATTGTCTGTGAGAGAATAAATGTTTGTGTATGAAATCCATGCCATTTGCCTGTTGAGTGAACGAACCTAGGTGCCTTAGTTAATTTAATAACTAGGGTTGTTTATTTCCTTGGGTGCAATTCCCAAGGTGGCATAATTGGCTACAGTTGTTAAAATCAGGGGATCGGCGGAGTTTGAGCCAGCCCCCTTCACCTCGGTACATATATATATATATATATATATGTTTCTATGAATGTTAACCAATGAAAGTCAGACATTGCTTTTCAACCATGCTTCAACGGAATTATTTAAAAAAAAATTAACTCATGGAACAGGTCTGGACAAAAATGATGGTACCCCTAACTTAATAGTTTGTTGCACAACCTTTTGAGGCAATCACTGCAATTAAACGATTCCTGTAACTGTCAATGAGACTTCTGCACCTCTCTGCAGGTATCTTGGCCCACTCCTCATGAGCAAGCTGCTCCAGTTGTTTCAGGTTTGAAGGGTGCCTTTTCCAGACAGCATGTTTCAGCTCCTTCCAAAGATGCTCAATAGGATTGAGGTCAGGGCTCATAGAAGGCCACTTTAGAATAGTCCAATGTTTTCCTCTTAGCCATTCTTGGGTGTTTTTAGCTGTGTGTTTTGGGTCATTGTCCTGTTGCAAGACCCATGACCTGCGACTGAGACCCAGCTTTCTGACACTGGCCAGCACATTTCTCTCTAGAATCCCTTGATAGTCTTGAGATTTCATTGTACCCTGCACAGATTCAAGACACCCTGTGCCAGATGCAGCAAAGCAGCCCCAGAACATAACAGAGCCTCCTCCATGTTTCACAGTAGGGACAGTGTTCTTTTCTTGATATGCTTCAAGTATAATTAGCAAAATTTGACTTGGCAAAAAGTTCCATTTTTGTCTCATCTGTCCATAGGACATTCTCTCAGAAGCTTTGTGGCTTGTCAACATGTAGTTTGGCATATTCCAGTCTGGCTTTTTATGATTTGTTTTCAACAATGGTGTCCTCCTTGGTCATCTCTTGGTCACCATGTAGTCCACTTTGGCTCAAACAATGACGGATGGTGCGATCTGACACTGATGTTCCTTAAGCATGAAATTCACCTTGGATCTCTTTAGAAGTCTTTCTGGGCTCTTTTGTTACCATTCGGGTTATCCGTCTCTTTGATTTGTCATCAATTTTCCTCCTGCGGCCACATCCAGGGAGGTTGGCTACAGTCCCATGGATCTTAAATTTCTGAATAATATGTGCAACTGTAGTCACAGGAACATCTAGCTGCTTGGAAATGGTCTTATAGCCTTTACCTTTAACATGCTTGTCTATAATTTTCTTTCGAATCTCCTGAGACAACTCTTTCCTTCGCTTCCTCTGGTCCATGTTGAGTGTGGTACATACCATGTCACCAAACAACACAGTGACTACCTGGAGCCCTATATATAGGCCCACTGACTGATTACAAGATTGTAGACACCTGTGATGCTAATTAGTGGACACACCTTGAATTAACATGTCCCTTTGGTCACATTATTTTCAGTATTTTCTAGGGGTACCATCATTTTTGTCCAGGCCTGTTCCATGAGTTCATTTTTTTAAATAATTCCGTTGAAGCATGGTTGAAAAGCAATGTCTGACTTTCATTGCTTAACATTCATAGAATTTTTTAAAATTATTACTTTTGTCAGATTAAAGTTATTTATGTGACCATTGTGAGTTTTTCTTTCATTGACCGAAGGGTACCAACAATTTTGTCCACGTGTGTAGATAGATAGATAGATAGATAGACCCCTTGCGAGGAAATTACAGCAATAAGTGGAGGGGGTAAAGGAAGAAAATAAAAAAGTTAAAACTGGCATTTTACGTAAAAGTTATTGAAAAAAATTACATTTGCAAATTGTCAGTGTATGTATGTGTGCGTAAAGTGACATTAAATTTTGTCATTATTATCATCTGTTACATAGAGGTGAGTCACTATTTACAGTGTGATGGCGAATGGTAGGAATGATTTCCTGAATTGTTCTTTGTTACAGCAAAGCTGGATCATTCTGTTAGAAAATAAACTCTGCTGCCTCTGTATTAGATCATTTAGTGGGTGAAATGGATTTTCCAGCATTGACAGGAGTTTGTTCAGTGATCTGTTGCCTCTTACTGTCTCCAACCTGTAAAGATTGTGTCCAATTATGTGTTCAGCCTTGCAGATGATTTTATTTATCTTGCCTGCAACCCTGGCACTGATGCCGCTCCCCCAGCAGACCACAGCACTATAAAGGGCACTAGCCACAACAAAGTGATAAAACATTTCCAGCATCTTACTGCATACATTACTGGATCTGAGTCTGAATAAAGTCTGCTCAACCCCTTCTTATACACAGCATTGGTGTTGTCCTCCAGTCCAGTCTGCTGTTCAAATGCACACCCAAGTACTTGTAGTTGTCCACAACCTCAACCTTCTCACCCAGGATGGTAACAGGTTTAATCATAGTTTTACCCTTCCTAAAGTCCATGACTGTCTCCTTGTTTTTTATGATGTTCAGGAGCAGATGGTTTCTGGTGCACCACTCCACAAATCTGTCCACAAGTCCTCTATACTCTGACTCTTGTCCATTCTTGATACACCCAACCACTGCAGAGTCATCAGAGAACTTCTGCATGTGGCAGGACTGTAACTGCTAATTGAGCCCTAAACTACAGATATGGATTTATTGCTAAATCTGGATTTGTGTGTTACATACAGTATAAATATATTTATTTGTAGTTCAGTAAATTTCATTGTTTTTCTCAATGTTTTATTCATCTGGATTGGGTGTTAGTGAGACAGATGAGTGAGCAGCAATGTGGCAATTTGCAGGAATTTTATACAAAACACTACACACTATATTCTGGATCACACAATCTCATAGTAGAGGCAGACCAGTAGAACCCAACTGTTATGTAATATTTCAGTACAATGACACCAGATTCTGCAAGTGACTTGCACGGGTACTGCGTGTGTGTGTGCTGAAGGCCAGGCATGTTTGCAGATGTTAAGACTAATGAAAGGCGAACAAAACATAAACAAGGCAAAACTCAAATGAACAAACTAAACATGAGCTATGCCAATAAAACTATGGCAAAAGGAAGAACAGCAGTTTTAACACAACAGCAAACAAAACAGATGCAAGACAAACTCAACTCAAAAACCTTGGCTTCTTAAAGCCACACTAATTAGGAACCTCGGTTCAGGTGAGAGGTTCCATCACCTGAAAGAGGTGCACTCTGGGAAATGGAGTCCCATAAACAAAAAACACAAGAGTCTCAGGGCGCAAGGCGCCCTCTAGGGGTTAACCCTGACAGTGACGTTGTGGAAATTAGAAAATATCTCTGAAAAAAAGTCCATGGTCACTCACATCCTCTGTAAAATATTCATCAGAAACTTAAGGGTTTTAGGACTTTAATCAATTTCAAGGCACATTCTTAAGAGTTCATTAGAATTTAATGAATGTTTAACAAGGCATGATTACCAAAGTACAAAGAATCATTTTATTACATGAAGTCATAAAGTTTTATGGAGACAGATTTTAAAGGTAGCATTGCCTCATCTACAGAGACTGATTGAATGTGTTGTGAATGTCGAATATTCTGTGCTCTGTAGAAGGACAGGGTTCCTGCACTGTGATCCACATACACTCCTATTCTGGAGGATGACGAAGCTCTGAGATCAGTCTTAATGCTGGTGTGATATAAAGAAAGAGGGAAGAGCGAGAAACCAATGTGCTCCATACTCCAGGAATGAGTGTTAAGTGCAAAAGAACCATGAATACCATGTGCTTTCCCCCTTCACCTCCCAGTAACAGTGTCCACACACACTCTCCTCACACAACCCATGCATATCTACATGTATATGTGTGTTTGTCTGTGCATTTGTGCGTGTGTGAGTGTCATTTTAAGATCACTACACAAATATGATTTATTCGTTTTTATTGGATATTAGTTAATTTAATCTGTTAATTTTAATCTGTATATTTAAATGTTGTTTATCATCTGTGCAAAAAACATACAACCATTTATTTCACATTTGTATTGTTGTTTTCGGTTGTTTGTATGACCAAAAATGATAATAATACGCTCATTTTGAGAGTTTTGCATTTTTGCGACATCATTCCTGTAGTGATAAAAAATTTACTCTTTATAAAAGTAATAATAACTATTGTTCTACCTGACATATCCAAAAACCTAAATACACAGTTTGAAGTCTGAAGCTTCCCCATTAACACACACTGGCAAGTTTTCCATAAGAGCAAATATATTTTTTAAAGATCCCCAAATCACCCTAACTCCACCTCTTCACATGAGCATTGTTTAAAAAAAAAAAACTAACTTGTGCTACGATTTTACAAATATGAGACCTTGTTGGACGGAAGGTCTGGGTTTCTAATCCCATTAAAGATCTTTAAAGAAAATGGAAACTGGATTTTCAATCAAGTAGAGTTAAAATTGACTTTTATAAATAATTTACTTCATAAACTATGAAATGTTATTGTGATAGTACATTATTATTATTATGCGCAACATTTAAATGTATTGTCTTTATCATTTAGCTTATATTTTGACTTTACAGGTCTGAGTGTGTCTCAATGAAGGTGAAGAAATTTCAGTGAGATGAAATAATTCACATTTTTCCACAAAGTGTCTAAAATGAACTACAATGTAAAACAAAAGTACTCATATTTCAATATTTTCTCTCAAGCATCTACTTAAAACACAAATAAATATCTCCTCAGTCAGGGGCGCTGGCAGCCGTAATCCTTTACGCACTATGGGTACTTTGTAATGATTTTGGTACGTTTGTACGTCGCCAGCATCCAGTGCTCACTGCACATCTCCGGCACTTAATCCCGCCGCTGGCAATGTCGTCTGATTGAACTTATCTTGTGTTTCAGCAGGATTATAATTAGCCTAGAAACGCGCTAAAGGAAAAAAAGTGAACAATGTTTAATTTTTTGTAATGAGGAAGATACTGTAGCTGTTGTGCTCATGGAAGATTCTGAAGAGAGAAGCAGTAGCACAGAGTCTGACCTTTGAACTTAATGTGGTAACAATCAGAGTTTTATGACGGTGTTCTATCTGTAAGATGCAAAAAAAACTAACAATAAAAGAATCATTCTCTCTCTCTCTCTCTCTCTCTCTCTCTCTTGCTCGCTCACACACTGAGTAGTTGTATATGTGTGTTGTGTCTAGACATTAAAGGTGGTGTACAAGTTGGCTGATGGTTCTTGTTTGTACTATGAAACATCATCCTGCTGATGCTGGTGGATTTATTACTAAAACACCTACAAACAGGATTTATTTATTACTTTTCAATTTCTTAATAATGTTCACAATACAGTAATATTACTCCTATTCATAACTTTTTTTTCACAGGTGTTAAATTCTGTTTTATCAGCTGCGTTGAGATCATTGCTCTATTTTGTAATTGTGTTAACAGAAGTGAAATTATTTTAGACCTGTATTTAACAATTCAAGTGAAGGGATAGACTCCAGGTCTTCTGCATTCTTGAACAGGAATATCGGAGTAGAGATTAAATGAATGATTCAATGAAGCAATGAATGTGAACACTGCAACGTCTAACCCAGACATTTCCCCTACGTACCACCCGAGGGCATCTTTCTTCATGTACAGTGGAACCTCGGATTGCGAGTAACGTGGTTTACGAGTGTTCCGCAAACCGAGCAAAGATTTTAAATAATTTTTTATTCGGAAACCGAGCAAATATTAGTTTACGAGCGCCGAGTATCATGCTTCACACATGCGACTCTTATTTTGACACCGAGCGTCACTCTCTCACCTTACCCCCCCTCCCCCTCTCCCCCTCCCACCCTTCCCCCACGGCTTCGCAAACACAGAAACTCTGCTCGTGCGTGCGCAATTTGACACTGAAACACACACACACGCACAGACGCTCTCTCCCCTTTTCACCCCTCCCGACTTTACAAAGACACAGAAACTCTGCTCTGTCGCGATTCTTTTCAAAGGTAAGGTGCTGGTTCATTTGTTTCTTTTTTTTTTTTACTTTACAGCAGTGAGTCCCTTAGTATGCGCTCACGCCTGGTCAGAGAGATTTCTTTTTTTTCCTGTTAAAACGGTTTTTCCATGTTTGTGTGTGTGTCCGTTTGTTGTGAAACTTAAGTGATTTCTTTAGTATGCGCTCGTGCCAGTCTCGCTTTTTTTCCGTTAAACCGGTGTTTCCGCTGTGTTTATGCGCTTGTTGTAAAACTTAAAAAGTGTGTCTGTTAATATACGCTCATGTCAGTCTCAGAGAGATTCTTTTTTTCCTGTTAAAACGGTGTTTCCATTGTGTGTGTGTGTGTGTGTGTGTGTGTGTGTGTGTGTGTGTGTGTGTGTGTGTGTTTGTTGTGAAACTGTTGTGAAAAAGCGAGGTGGGGAGAGGGAGGAGGAATGTTACTGTGTAAAACGAGGCGAGGGAAGGGGCTAATTCCACACACACCCACACACACACAAACACACGGCGCGTGCGCACACCAATGGGAACACTTATCTGTCGGGATTTATTTGTACTTTTTTTAAAGGTAAAGTGCCGATTAATTTGTTTTATTTTCATTTTATAGATTGTATTAATTATTTTTATGTATTTATTTTTGGGGGCTGTGGAACGAATAATTTGAGTTTTCATTATTTCTTATGGGAAATGATGATTTGGTTTAAGAGTGTTTTGGAATACGAGCCCACTTCCGGAACGAATTATGCTCATAATCCAAGGTTCCACTGTACTCCCCTCATTTCCTGTTTGTTTTTATAAAATGCGTTCAGATATTGTGAACTCTTCAAGTGTGCTAGTGAATCTCCTCAGTTGTGAGTCGTGTTTATTCAGGATAGATCTCCTGTTTATGATCTCGCCTCTCTTCTGCCTTTGTCTAGCTCTCTAATTTTAATGACATTTCTGATCAATGGGGTATTAACCCTGCACTGTCTAGTGTTAGATAAAGTCTTGTGTTAACACTACTGCAGATTTCTTTCTTCTGCCTTTCAGGAGATTCATTTCAGTGTGTTAATGTTAAAATGAACCAAAGCTAAAATGACATGTCTCAGTCTGGGTTCCTCCTGGTTCTCCAAGGTTCTCCAGGGTTCTCCTACTTCCCAAAGGCACATCCAACGACTGATTGAGGAGAGTCATTGGAGCTTTCATATAAGATCTCTTATCTCAAACATACACTCTAAAAAATGCTGGGTTGTTTCTGTAAACACATTGTTGGGTTGTTCATGCTGGGTCAAAATTCTGGGTTTTTCAGGGACTTTAAACACATTGTTGGGTTGGGTAATGCTGGCTCAAATGAGATGTAGTGGGTCATTTACAAATGAACACCTGGTTGGGTTATTTTGACCCAACAACTGGTTTATTCTTTATTTCTCCAAACGGCAGCCTGCAAAATGTTTGAAATATTACTGTTATTGTGTCACAAAGTGTAGTTTTAAAAGTTGTTTAAGCGAGAATGTATGTGTGTACAGCTCAAAACAACAATCGGTTATTAAAGATAGCGTCTATTTAAAAAAATTGGCTGAACGATTTCGGAGATTTGAGCTCCAGGCAGTCCTACGGTGCTTCGCGCTCATGTAGCCGCAAAACATAGCCTCATCTTGGCAGAAACTTCTGAAAACGACCGCTGGCTGTGACGTCACTGCAGTGGTTTAAAACAGCGGATTTTTTCATTTTATGTATTTCTAACAGGTAATATTTGGTATAATACGGTTACGGTATAATAATTTCGCGGCTGTGTGACGCATCCTGTACGCTGCGTTCTATTTGCACTATACCCGGAAGTTAATCATAGTCCTAACAATAAATTACTTCCTTTCATCACATACACACATACTGTTATTAGTTTTTATGGTCACATGTAGTAAGAATGAATTGTGTGACTTAAGCATACATTTAAACCCCTCAGTGTTACTTTGTTGTAGATGTTTGTAAAGGGAGGTAAGAGCAACGCCTATACACATCACCATCATTCTAGGGAAAGAGCGAGTGATATCTTTTGTATCTTTGGTTATTGACTGGCTACCTATAGTGTAGATGTTGGCTGTTGCAAAAGCCAAACGCAAATATAACACACACATAGAGGAATGGCATTTATTTCAGGTTTTTTCCTGGCTGATAAAACTGCATAATGTTTTATTTAAAATGATTTCATATTAATTCTAGAGAAAACCAGAATCATAAATGTACAGGAACTCATATGCAGTAGCCTCACATTTAATGAAACCAGTCTATACACTTTTTATACATTTGTGTCTATTTTAAAAATATAATAAAGTAATTAGAAAGTAACGTAAAAAATAAATGAATACCATGGTGCACAGAATGCTGTTTCCACATTTATTTATTAAAATAATTTCAAATAAACACTTTTAATTCCTTAATTCGTCTTCAGTAAGAGCTTTCTTCTGGTCACGGTGGATCTGGAGCTTTTAGCAGCAACACTGAGAGAGTAATAAGAGACGTATAGACACAAACATACACACAATCTACAATAACATACCCTTGTGCAATTTCCTTTGAATCAAATGATTCCAAATTGTATCACCTCTAAATATCTGCATTGTGTGTTAGTGAGACAGACGACTGAGCAACAGTGTGACAATGTGCAGGAATTTGACACAAAACACTACACACTTTATTCTGGATCACACAATCTCACAGGAGAGTCAGACCGCCAGGAAAACCCAAACCCAGCGTACAGAGGCTGAGTGAATGTGGTGTGGACTCTGTGGAGGAGCTTCATGGTGTCAGAGACGCTGTAGAAGGACAGAGTTCCTGCACTGTGATCCACATACACTCCTATTCTGGAGGATGATGGAGCTCTGAGATCAGTCTTAATGTTGTTGTGATAGAAAGAGAGAGAAGAAGAAGAAGAATAACACCACAGACTCCAGGACTGATTGTTGCGTCCAAACCCACACTCATCACCCCGTCCTTTCCTGCTGATGTCTTTATATGAGACTGATATGGACACACCACCACTCCACTCCACCTCCCAGTAACAGCGTCCACACACACTCTCCTTACACAACACCTGGGGGTAGGAGTCAAATCTCTCTGGATGATCAGAGTACTGCTGCTCTCTCCCACTGTATCTCACCGCTCTGTTCTTCTCAGACAGAATGAGGTGACGATGTGCCGTGTTGGGATCCAGAGTCAGATAACAGAAATCTAAAATAAAAGAGAAAAACAAACTGAACAATGTGAACATGTTGGGTTTAATTCACAGAATACTGTATATTCATGTGGAGAGTGAGACAGCTGTCTGTGTGCACTGATATCTGAGGGAGAAATGTCGCAATGTTCATTCAAAATTTTGAATTTTTTTTCTTTCTACTTTTCAATATTTAGAGGATATTATAGCTGCTTTTGGAGGATAAAGTACAGGAATTATTGAAATAAACTATTATGTGTGTTAGGAAATTTCTCTCTCGCCCTCTCTGTTTCACACACATTCATTTATTTATACACTCATTTAATTGCCATTTTAATCAAATGCAATTTCTTATAATCGTTTGTCTCTACTCAATATTTTCTTAACTTAAATCTTTCTATCTTAAAGATAACAGTACTCTATAAAAATAAGGTCTGTGTGTGTGTGTGTGTGTGTGTGTGTGTGTGTGTGTGTGTGTGTGTGTGTGTACATTTCAGAAATTCTTCTCTGCTCTGTGGTTCTGGTAGTGAAAAGATCTGAACTGCTGCAGCTGTGGAGAGAAAAATGGAAATGAAGACAAAAAGCATCATCAGGTTGTAAAAGATGGAAACAGTTTAAAGTGATACAGTCAGTTTATTCATTTAAATCAGTATTTTAGTTAAAACTGTCTGCAGGAAGATCAGCAGGAGCATTGCTAAGAAATACGACTTCACAGAGCGAGTAAAGACGTCCATCATTGTGTTTCTCCAGCAGGAACAGCTCCTCTTACCATGTGGAGGGATTTTGTTGAATTCCTCCTCACAGAATTCCTCGAGTCTCTTCTTCAGATCTGAGAGAGAATTCCTCACTCCATCAAATGAGAGATGTTGATGGACACTGATGCTGGATGTCTGAAAGTCTGGTCTGTCAAATGGAGGAGACTGACGTCCAGAAGCTAAAGCCTACAGAAAGCAGATTTAATGTAAAACACACCTGTGACATCAGGAGACATCAACTGTTCCATTAACAAGAGGTGTTTTAGAGAGTGTGTGAGGAACAGCTGTGTGTGTAGATCAGACAGTGAGTGTTACCTGGAGGAACTGGATGTGATCGTGTGTGTGTTGAAGCTGCTCCAGCTCAGTGAGTCTCCTCTGAAGATCAGCAATCTCCTGCTCCAGTTGCTCCAGGAGTCGTTCAGCTCGACTCAGTTCAGCCTTCTCCTGAGCTCTGATCAGCTCCGTCACCTCCGAGCGCTTTTTCTCCATGGAGCTGATCAGCTCAGTAAAGATCCTCTCACTGTCCTCCACTGCTGTCTGTGCACTCAGCTGTTACACACACACACACACACACACACACACACACACACACACACAGGATGTAAAGCTCATCTATCATTCCCTCTCTTACTGCGACTCTAAATGTCTCCGTGTTGTCCATGTTGTGTGTGTTTCTAGGAGCAGCTCTGTCTCTGCTCACTGCTCACCTTTATAGTGTTCACAGCCTGTTTCAGCTCCTGCACCTTCTTCTGCTTCTCCTGGATTCTCTGCTGGGATTTCATCTGCTTCTCCTTTAACTCACTCTGAGGACAAAATCGATTACCTCCATAAGATTATAATTATTGAATATAAACACCCTGTCAAAAAAAAAAATACATTTACATATTCAAATATTTAAGAGGCTTTAATGATTAATACGTTTCAGCTGCAGCAATTTTTTTTAAATTATACTTTCATACAAGTAAATTAAATTATACAATTAAACTGCAGCTGAAATGACTGGAATTTGAAACTGTCCAGTTCATTATTAACACCTGGTGCTTGACGCTCAACTTCTCAGAAGAAAAACCATTGGTGAAGTTAAATGAGAAACATAAGGCAGAAGTCAGAGCTGTTTTATAGTGAACTAGACAAGTACATGTTGTTGACAATTAGAGTTTATAGAAATAGTTAAAATGTTAAAGTAAAAAAAATTATAATCTGATGATCTTTAATGTAATCATTCTGTAAAGTTGAGTATCTGACGCCTTGTTGACACTAACTTCTTTCATTGTCAGACAAATACACTCCCTGTTTAAAGTAGATTATTACATCCGACACACGACTATTTATAACAGTATTTTTCATATAACATTTTAATCGAGTTAATAACACTCTTTGTTCGGGTATTTTACACGCGCTCACCTCAGACTGCCGTGGATATGTTTTGCTCTAATGACCTGAAAAGCTTCACTTTTTGATGATATTTTAATTTATTGACATGCACCTGTATATATATATATATAATGAGTTCTCACCTGTTTCTCAGCTCGTCCTGCTGCAACTGATACAGCGTCATGACCTTTATGTTTATCCAACATGCACAAGGAGCAAATACAGGTTTGATCAGTACGGCAGTAGATCTTCAGCACTTCGTTATGTTCAGAGCAGATCTTCTCTTGTAGTTTTGCTGAAGCTTCAATTAATGTGTGTTTTTTCAAAGCAGGAATTTCCAGATGAGGTTTCAGATGAGTTTCACAAAATGAAACTAAACACATCAGACAGGACTTGACAGCTTTGTGTTTTCTCCCGGTGCAGAAATCACACTCCACATCTCCAGGTCCAGAGTAACAGTGAGCAGGAGAAGCAGCTTGGACTTCAGTCTTCTTCAGTTTCTCCACCACATCAGCCAGCATGTTGTTTCTGCGTAGAACAGGCCTTGAAGTGAAAGTGTCTCTGCACTGAGGACAGCTGTAGACGCCCTTCTGATCCTCCTGATCCCAGCAGCCATTAATACACACCTTACAGAAACTGTGACCACAGGGGAGAGTCACCGGATCCTTCAGGAGATCCAGACACACTGGACAGATGAACTGATCCACTGAAAGCTGATCTACTGAAATACTGGACTCAGCCATTTTCCTGAACTCAAACTAAACTAGAGAGAGAGAGAGAGAGAGAGAGACTCTAAGTTTCGTTTACTTTGTCAATAACTTCCTGGTTCTGTGTGTATGAGTGTGTGTGATAGAGAGTGAGGGGAGGAGCTAAAAAAAGTGGGAGGTTATGTATACGCTCTGTTAACCATTTCACCTCCCTTTAGTCCATGAATATGTGGAGACGTTACAATAATTATTCCTGTCTACAATAACCAGAGGTTTATTGGTGTTGTTAATGAATACATTTCAAACTGGTTAATTTATATAGTATTCATTTATTTTATTTTATTTTTTCTATTTTTCAATATTTTTGCTCACTCAGAGTGCAATGTAAAAAAAAAAAAAACACCTCAATGGTAAAAAAAAAAAAAAAAAAAAAAAGGTTTTGTAACAAGTTGCACATCTTTTTTAAGTTTACTCAATTTTTATAGAACGCTTCTAGGTGACACAATGTGTACCCAGTCCAAATCTTAAGCTGACTCAACTTGGGATTCAAATATTTAAGTTAGCAAGTTTCGTAGTTTCGGTTGTGGACTTATTAATTATATTATATTACTTTTCATCTGTTCAAAAAGGTAAATTGTCTCCCATCGTAGCCCATTGATGTACATCATGTGATTGTTTTTCTACAAAACAAGTTTGCCGCCCAATACCCAATTAAAACACGCAACCGTTACTTAAAACGTGAAGGTGAATAAGTTTCAGTGAGATAAAATAAGGACTTTTTTTTAATGATTTTGTAAAACTGTGCTTTAAAATTCGCAATATAAAGTTTGTTATATAGTTTTTGTAATGTCTTAAAATAACTAAAAACATGTCAATGCTTTAGTTTAAATTGTCTTAAAATTTGTCTGATCGCATTAACTATGCAAATGTTGTGATTTGTGAATATGTCAAAAGCAACATAAAGTTGTGTTAACTTCTTATTGGTGTTCATATTTGGAAACTGATTGAATTAAAATCATCAAGTAAGCTGAACTAAACACATTAAGTAAGGACGAAAAGCAACAAGTCATTAAAACAACTGTTACAAAACATTTTTTTTCTACAGTTAGTACACTGTACCAAACGATGTCATGCAAGCACAGATACATTCTAAACACTGACTTTGTAACATAGTATTAATACTTTTTGGAGCAAAAAAACAAACTGTATATGTGCAACTTTATTTTTTATCTTTATCTTTGAGTTAAAACTAACTTAACAATTGACTTCTTAAAACAATTAACATCAGCTACAGTAAATGCAAAACTTATTTTTAACAACAAATTTTTTTTTCTAAAAGTAGAAAAAAAAAACAATCTATTACTACAATTAAAATAATGTAAAAATGTTTGTGCAACCACAAGCTTAAACCCTAGTTATATGGAACTCCAAAGTGTTCAAAATTCAATAAATAAATAGGACATAATGAAATGAATAACTCTATGAATAAATAAGACACAGATATGTAATATCAGAATGATATTGTGGAGCACATTTTGAAAAAAGGCTTACAGTGCCCTCCATAATTATTGGCACCCCTGGTTAAGATGTGTTAAAAGCCTTAAAATAAATTCCGTTTTTATTGCAGAAGCATATTGTCACACTGAAAATTGTAGAAAAATATAACATGAATATAAAGTGAATTTTAGGGGGAAATAAAATCCCTGACTAACAAATAATTATTCTTCATAAAATAACATGTTCCACAATTATTGGCACCCCAAACAATTCCTAGAAAATAAATGTAATTGACGTATTTCTGTCATTTCTACAGTAGTTTACAAAGTTGATCAGAGTATCTAGGAACATTTAATTAGTAATTTATCACTTCCTGCTTCCCTGGGGTATAAATATGACATGACACAGAGGCCATTTCTCTTATCCACTCTTCAACATGGGAAAGACAAAGGAACACACCATTCAAGTAAGGCAGGTGTGTGTCGACCTTCACAAGTCAGGCAATTGGTACAAGAAAATAGCCACCTGCCTGCACCTGCCCGTATCTACTGTGAGAGGAATCATTAAGAAGTTTAAAAAAACTGGAACAGTAGTAAACAAGCCTGGACGAGGACGCAAGTTTATTTTGCCTCCACGCACAGTGAGGAGGATGGTAAGAGAAATACAAAATTCTCATATTAGGGTCACATAGTCTCCAAAACAACCATCAGACGCTATCTACATGCCAACAAGCTCTTTGGGAGGCAGGCAAGCAAAAAACCTTTTCTCAGTCACAATCATAAACGCAAACGTTTGGAGTTTGCTAAGCGGCACTGGGGCTTCAACTGGGACCGTGTTCTTTTGGCAGCAAACACTCTAAGTGGGTATGACGGAACACAAAAGATGAGTTTGCAGAAAAGCACCTCATGCCCACTGTGAAGTATGGAGGAGGATGGATGATGCTGTGGGGCTGTTTCTCTTCCAGAGGCCCTGGGAACCTTGTTAGGGTGCATGGCATCATGAATGCTTTGAAATACCAGGACATTTTAAAGCAAAATCTGGTGGCCTCTGCCCGAAAGCAGAAGATGCCTGTGCTGGCATTTCTCCTGCGGTGTTGCTATCAGTGTGTGAAGAGTGGGAGAAGAGGGTTGCATTGACAATCCATCACAATGGGCAGCACATTAAACACATTTTATAAGTGGTCAGAAACTTGTAAATAACTCATGAAAGAATAAGGTTACGTTAAAACCAAGCACACCATTGTTTTTCTTGTGGAATTCTCAATAAGTTTGATGTGTCACATGACCCTCTTCCTATTGAAAAAACAAAAGTTGGATCCAAGATGGCCGACTTCCAAATGGCCACCATGGTCACCACCCATCTTGAAAAGTTTGCCCCCTCACATATACTAATGTGCCACAAACAGAACGTTAATATCACCAACCATTCCCATTTTATTAAGGTGTATCCATATAAATGGCCCACGCTGTAAATTTACTTATTATTATGGAATAATATTTCATGGTCATTATTTTTCCCAATAACAGAGATCATTGCAGAGGCATTTTATTTAATTCCAGCTGTTTTTATTCCAAAATGGATGAGTGATGAGTGATAAAAAGTTTAAAAAATGAATCGTACGGTCGCCGCCGACAAAGAGTGTGTGTTTTGTAACGGCCACTACTATGTTGTATTATGTATGTACAGTATGTTACCCTTTAAGAGTTGCTGCGGAAGTGTGCACGTGAGGAGGTGCGTGCGCTGCGGAGGAGAGAACGGAGTAGGAGCTGCGGTGTGCCGCTAACACCCCGAAACGCTTCATTGTTTTACCCTTTTCTGTACTTTTACGTTATGTTTTGTATTATACACACGTGGACAAAATTGTTGGTACCCTTCGGTCAATGAAAGAAGAACTCACAATGGTCACAGAAATAACTTTAATCTGACAAAAGTAATTTTGTCCACGTGTGTAATCTCGTGACGCTGAAAAAGGCTGATAAAGGTTTTGTGCTGAACGCTATTGTTGGCTCTGAGCTCTTTTTTCCCAGCTATTCGGCGCAAAGCGGCACCGTTTGTGTGAATGTGAATGTATTGTAATCCTGTTCCATTAACCTATTCCATTTTTTTAACTGTGAATGTAACATACCTTAGATATCCATCAGGATTCTGAATGTGTTGGCAGAAGACTGGAATCTCCACAAGCCCTGCATTTGGATGGTTTGCACAAAACAATTATTCAGTGAATAATTTTGTGAAATACTGGCGTCAGACATTTTCTTGAGCTCACACACTATGAGAGAGAGAGAGAGATGTTTTGTTTTCTCAATAAACAGGATTCACTTCTTTGTCTGTGTGAGAAAGAGAGAGAGAGAGAGAAGAGAAGCAAATGCAAAGAAGCTATGAAACCTCCTCTGTTAACCATTTTATCTCCCTTAAGTGAATAAATATAACTATTTAATTTTATGAATTGCAGAACACATTTATTTGATACGCTACAAAAAAGACTGTATTTGTTATTTGTAATATTTCAGTACACTGACATCAGAACAAGAAACCTTCTTCAAGTGAAATCGTTGCCTTGAGAAAAACTAAGTCTCTGAAGAAAATTTGTAAGAAACTGAAGGGTTGTAAGATTTAAAGAGTTCATTAGAGTTTAATAAATGTTTAATGAAGCATGATTAGCAAAGGACAAAGACTCATTATTAGAGTCATACAGTTTCATGATGACAGATTTTAAAGGTAGCATTGCCACATTTATACACATTATGGAAATCATGTGTAAATTATTTATATAATATTATCAATTAAAATGGTTTAAATTACTTTTCTGTACAACAGTCTAAACAATTGTTTGAAACTATGTGTATACCCAGTGTCTTAAAAGTAGTTATTCTTGCTAGAAAGTTTTAATTCCGAAATGAGGAGAAATTTATTAAGGCAATGCTGATGTTTGTAATTCTTTTGTTTGTTTCCTAGCGGCTATCTCAAATTTGGTGTAAATGGAGCAATTAATGTCAGCATTCGGTATGTCAGGTTATGTCAAGTTTTCCATCAGATTCCTCTGTGTGGGTGGCTGCGGTTTTGCAAAGCAAGATTTGAAAACTTTCACTTGACAAATGCCGTGATTTTGCATAACCTACTGTAAGCTAATTTCGTTGTTATAGTCCCTAAATCACCTTCACTCTGCTACAACACATGAGGATTAAAGAAAAGCAAAAGACAACAACAAAAAACTTGTTGGATGGATGGTCTGGGTTTCTAATTAAAATAAAACCTGCACTTTGTTATGTTGTGCACCACAAGATGTAATAATGTATATAAGAGCACAGCGTTTCTGAGAGGGCCGATGAAATAAGAGTGTGTGAGAGAGCTTATGACACGCATGGGAAGACCTCCATGTTGGGAGATCGTGTGAGATTACTAATTAGTAAAACAATAAAGAAACTAAAACAAACTGAAAACACAACACTAACACTAACTGGTGCTCTGAACAATGTTTAATTTTTAAAAATAGAAAGCGAGCTTAAGTACACTTGCACACACGTGGACAAAATTGTTGGTACCCTTCGGTCAATGAAAGAAAAACTCACAATGGTCACAGAAATAACTTTAATCTGACAAAAGTAATAATAAATAAGAATTCTATGAATGTTAACCAATGAAAGTCAGCCATTGCTTTTCAACCATGCTTCAACGGAATTATTAAAAAAAAATGAACTCATGGAACAGGCCTGGACAAAAATGATGGTACCACTAACTTAATAGTTTGTTGCACAACTTTTTGAGGCAATCACTGCAATCAAACGATTCCTGTAACTGTCAGTGAGACTTCTGCACCTCTCTGCAGGTATTTTGGCCCACTCCTCATGAGCAAGCTGCTCCAGTTGTTTCCGGTTTGAAGGGTGCCTTTTCCAGACGGCATGTTTCAGCTCCTTCCAAAGATGCTCAATAGGATTGAGGTCAGGGCTCATAGAAGGCCACTTTAGAATAGTCCAATGTTTTCCTCTTAGCCATTCTTGGGTGTTTTTAGCTGTGTGTTTTGGGTCATTGTCCTGTTGCAAGACCCATGACCTGCGACTGAGACCCAGCTTTCTGACACTGGCCAGCACATTTCTCTCTAGAATCCCTTGATAGTCTTGAGATTTCATTGTACCCTGCACAGATTCAAGACACCCTGTGCCAGATGCAGCAAAGCAGCCCCAGAACATAACAGAGCCTCCTCCATGTTTCATAGTAGGGACAGTGTTCTTTCTTGATATGCTTCATTTTTCCGTCTGTGAACATAGAGCTGATGTGCCTTGGCAAAAAGTTCCATTTTTGTCTCATCTGTCCATAGGACATTCTCTCAGAAGCTTTGTGTCTTGTCATCATGTAGTTTGGCATATTCCAGTCTGGCTTTTTTATGATTTGTTTTCAACAATGGTGTCCTCCTTGGTCGTCTCTCATGTAGTCCACTTTGGCTCAAACAACGACGGATGGTGCGATCTGACACTGATGTTCCTTGAGCATGAAGTTCACCTTGGATCTCTTTAGAAGTCTTTCTGGGCTCTTTTGTTACCATTCGGATTATCTGTCTCTTTGATTTGTCATCAATTTTCCTCCTGCGGCCACGTCCAGGAAGGTTGGCTACAGTCCCATGGATCTTAGAATTCTGAATAATATGTGCAACTGTAGTCACAGGAACATCTAGCTGCTTGGAAATGGTCTTATAGCCTTTACCTTTAACATGCTTGTCTATAATTTTCTTTCGAATCTCCTGAGACAACTCTTTCCTTCGCTTCCTCTGGTCCATGTTGAGTGTGGTACATACCATGTCACCAAACAACACAGTGACTACCTGGAGCCCTATATATAGGCCCACTGACTGATTACAAGATTGTAGACACCTGTGATGCTAATTAGTGGACACACCTTGAATTAACATGTCCCTTTGGCTACATTATTTTCAATATTTTCTAGGGGTACCATCATTTTTGTCCAGGCCTGTTCCATGAGTTTATTTCTTTAAATTATTCTGTTGAAGCATGGTTGAAAAGCAATGTCTGACTTTCATTGGTTAACATTCATAGAATTTTTTTAAATTATTACTTTTGTCAGATTAAAGTTATTTATGTGACCATTGTGAGTTTTTCTTTCATTCACCGAAGGGTACCAACAATTTTGTCCACGTGTGTATGCGCTCATGCCAGTCTCGCTGTGTTTATGCATTTGTTGTGAAACTTAAAAAGTGAGTCCGTTAATATACGCTCATGCCAGTCTCAGAGAGATTTCCTTTTTTCCTGTTAAAACGGTGTTTCCGTTGTGTGTGTGTGTGTGTGTTTGTTGTGAATCTTAAAAAGCGAGGTGGGGAGAGGGAGGAGTGTTACTGTGTAAAATGAAGGGGAAGGGGCTAATTCCACACACACACACACACACACACACACACACACACACACACACACACACACACACACACACACACACACACACACACACACTGTGCGCACCAACGGAAACACTTATCTGTCAGGATTTATTTGTACTTTTTTTTAAAGGTAAAGTGCAGATTAATTAGTTTTATTTTCATTTTATGGATTGTATTAATTATTTTTATGTATTCATTTTTTGGGGGTGTGGAAAGAATAATTTGAGTTTTCATTATTTCTTATGGGAAATTATGATTTGGTTTACGAGTGTTTTGGAATACGAGCCCACTTCCGGAACGAATTATGTTCGTAATCCAAGGTTCCACTGTACTGTAATATTACTCCTATTCATTACTTTTTTTTACACAGGTGCTAAATTCTGTTTTATCAGCTGCATTAAGTAAAGCAGTAAAGTAAAGCCTTTATTTTGTCACGTATACATTACAGCACAGTGAAATTCCTTCTTCGCATATCCCAGTGTAACTGGGGTCAGAGCTCAGGGTCAGCCATGGTACAGCGCCCCTGGAGCAGTTAGGGTTAAGGGCCTTGCTCAAGGGCCCAACAATGGCAACCTGGCTGAGCTGGGAATCAAACCGCCGATCTTCCGATTAGTAACTCTGAGCCACCACTGCCCTTAATAAGAACATTGCTCTATTTTGTAATTGTCTTAACAGAAGTGAAAGGTCTATTTTAGACCTGTGTTTAACAATTCAAATGAAGGGATAGACTCCAGGTCATCTGCATTCTTGAACAGGAAAAGTGGTGTAGAGATTAAATGAATGATTGAATGAAGCAATGAATGTCTTAAATGTGTCTATGAACATTGCAATGTCTAACCCAGACATTTCCCCTACGTACCACCAGAGGGCATCTTTCTTCATGTACTCCACTCATTTCCTGTTTGTTTTTATAAAATGCACATGAACCATTCAGATACTGTGAACTCTTCCAGTGTGCTAGTGAATCTCCTCAGTTGTGAGTCGTGTTTATTCTGGATAGATCTCCTGGTTATGATCTCGCCTCTCTTCTGCCTTTAGCTCTCTAATTTTAATGAGATTTCTGATCAATGGGGTTTTAACCCTGCACTGTCTAGTGTTAGATAAAGTCTTGTGTTAACACTTCTGTAGATTTCTTTCTTCTGCCTTTCAGGAGATTGATTTCAGTGTGTTAATGTTAAAATGACACACGTCTCAGTCTGGGTTCCTCGCTGTTCTCCAGGGTTCTCCTACTTCCCAAAGGCACATCTAAAGACTGATTGAGGAGAGTCATTGGAGCTTTCATATAAGATCTCTCATCTCAAATATATTAATCCACCAAATTCATTACCAGCTAATCTGAAGGATGATGAGTTCCTGCTTACCTTTTCCACATACCAGCCAAACATTTGTCCTCTGAACAAACTGTATTCTCTATCCATGACGCTTGTTCGATTTTCCGGTGTTTTTTGCTATCTGTGTCCAGCATTGAATAAGTATTTCACCCATTATTTATCCACAGCTGGAAATAATAGCTGGAATGTGATTGTGAATTTATGACTGAATTATGTCTGTAAACCCGCGGCTCATACTTTCACTTTAAAAAAAGTCAGTGTTTTGATCAAAAGGCTTATAAACTTATGCGATTTATCAATAAAAATCCCAATTCTCACCTTTTATGTAGGTGTGAACCTATCAAACCTGTTTCACTGATGGGGGAATTGGCAGAATTGAGGGGTTTAAAAAGAATTAACAAAACTGAGCAGACGTCTATGTCTAAAATTTGTTTCACTAGAAAAACATAGAATAAATAGAAATAAAATGTTTAATGGTACCACTTAAATCAGACTTCATATTTAGAGTTGATACTTTGAGTGTAGTTCACAAATTTACCGAATATATTCAGATTTTGTTAAATAACGACTACCATTTCCTTTCTAGACCTTTTGTACGCATCACAATGAACTGAAGCTTTATGAACTTTATGAATGAAATAAAGCTGTTCATCGGCGTGCATGAACCCTGATTTGTCTGTAAACTTTCACTTTACAAAAGGCAGCGTTTTGATCAAAAGGCTGATAAACGCATGTGATTTATTGATAAAAATGGCAGAAAGTCATTGCGTCTCGCAATAATACAGATCAAACATAATACACATGTCAATAAATAAAAAGGAATATTTAAGCATATATGCAAAATACATTTCACTTATTATTTCACAAAATTGCAGATTAAAACAAGGAAAGAAGACGTGCTGAGCTCCAGTACATTGTGATGGCGAAATATATTTTAGGCAGAGACGTCTGCTCAGTCTAGTTAATTCTTTTTAAACCCCTCAATTGTGCCAATTGGTTTGATAAGTTCACACCTATTGTGAATGAAAGGTGAGAAGAGGGATTACAGTAACTGGGGGTCTGCATGTGTTCACCTCGGAGCTCGTTGTATTCAGCGAGAAGACTAAAACAAAAACAAAATAATGTTTGCTTCAGCATTAGGCTAACTTTATTAAAGATTATACACTTTCGTATTCTTTGTTGTACTTCGTCTTTTTGCACACGCGTGTGCATCTTTAAATTTGAACAGAAAATAATAATGTTAGGAACCTCCACTAAACTGTATGGTCACTGTATATTTCTGTATGTTTTATAGTTTTTGTTGGTCTACTCAGTTTCCCAGAAGGCACCTCGGTCAGGTGACAGGGCTCACCTGAACCAAGGTGGGCATTCCTTTTTGTTTGGTTTTTGTTTCTTTGAGTGTTATATTTTAGTTATATTGTTTAAACTGTTTTCAAGAGGGCTCTAGTTTTGTTTTCTGTATGTTCCTTGTATGTTTAGGCTGTGTCTCCTCGCGTGTAAGTACTGTTATGT
Organism: Clarias fuscus; assembly: GCA_030347435.1. Lineage (NCBI taxonomy): Eukaryota > Metazoa > Chordata > Actinopteri > Siluriformes > Clariidae > Clarias > Clarias fuscus. Next base: position 4,605,811 of record CM059204.1, on the reverse strand, counting down.
GTATCCCCAGTGTCGGCCTTCTTGTGTAGTTATTTGTCTGTGGTGTCCCTTGTCTGTTTAGATTTGTGTAGCGACATGAGGGCTTAGGTGCTAGCAGGGTTAGCCGCTAGTAGGCCTTGACTGCTAGTAGGGTTAGCCTCCAGTAGGCTAGCCTCTAGTGTGATTGACTGCTAGTGCTTCTGGTCGCTATTAGGTTAGCTGCTAGTTTGGAATAGCCTCATGTCTGCCCTGCCTCTTGTGTTTCGATCCCCTCGTAGGTCAGTACTAACCTGGTTAGCCACTAATCCAGTTAGCTTCTAACCCGGTTAGTTCATCATTCCTCAACTAACCACTAACCAGTCTTGTCTCCAGTCCTGTCTCGCCCTGTCTCCAGTCCTGTTTCAACCTGTCTCCAATCCGATCTCGCCCTGTCTCCAGTCCTGTCTCTAGTTCCCCTATGTGTCCTTAGTTAGTTCCAGCTCCACGTTTCCTTATTCAGTTCCCTGTGTGCTGGGACCGTAATGCTGGGGCAAGCAGGCTGAGGGTAGTCGGCTTGACCTACAAGTGAACAGTGAAGGTCCCATCTCGTTCCAGAGCCTCACGTGGAGGCCCAAAGCCCCGTCCCAGAGCCTCATGTGAAAGGTCCCACTACCCCGTTCTAGAGCTTCACGTGGAGGCCCCAAAGCTGCTTTCCAGAGCCTCACGGGGAGGCTCCAACCTCCGCTCCCGAGCCTCACGGGGAGGCTCCAACCTCAGCTCCCGAGCCTCACGGGGAGGCTCCAACCTCCGTTCCAGAGCCTCACGGGGAGGCTCCAACCTCCGTTCCAGAGCCTCACGGGGAGGCTCCAACCTCCGTTCCAGAGCCTCACGGGGAGGCTCCAACCGTCGTCTAGTGCCTCAGTGGAGGATCCCCCCCCACTTCCCGTCCCAGAGCGTTGATGAGGTCCCACATCCACCACCCGGCTTCGGCGTCGAGAGTCTACCACCCCGAGAACGGGCCATTGCCGCCTCCGCTACCAAGCATTTTTAAGTGGGGGAGGGGGGGGGGGGGGGTACTGTTAGGAACCTCCACTAGAGGTCACTGTCTATTTCTGTATGTTTTGTAGTTTTTGCGGTTTCCCAGAAGGCACCTCGGTCAGGTGATAGCGCTCATTAAACATTTTATAAATAGCAGTTTGTTCTAGGAAACTGGGTCGAGCATTATACCGTCATGTGGGCATTCCTTTTTGTTTGGTTTTTGTTTCTTTGAATTTTATATTTTAGTTATATTGTTTAAACTGTTTTCAAGAGGGCTCTAGTTTTGTTTTCTGTATGTTCCTTGTTCTAGTGGATTGGAGCTGTTCTGTTCAGTGTTTAGTTAGGCTGTGTCTCCTTGTGTGTAAGTACTGTTATGTGTATCCCCAGTGTCAGCCTTCTTGTGTAGTTCTTTGTCTGTGGTGTCCCTTATCTGTTTAGATTTGTGTAGCCACATGAGGGCTTAGCCTCTAGTGGGATTGACTGCTAGTGGTTCTAGTCGCTAGTAGGTTAGCTGCTAGTTTGGAATAGCCTCATGTCTGCCCTGCCTCTTGTGTTCCAATCCCCTCGTAGGTCAGTACTAATCTGGTTCGCTACTAATCCTGTTAGATTCTAACCCGGTTAGTTCATCATTCCTTGTATCCATATTCCATGTAGCTACTAACTCAACTAACCAGTCTTGTCTCTAGTCCTGTCTCTAGTCTCTGTGCCCCTGGTCCTGTCTCCTGTCTAGTCCTGTCTCCAGTCCTGTCTCCTGTCTAGTCTCCAGTCCCCCTATGTGTCTTTAGTTAGTTCCAGTTCCCTGTGTCAACGCTCAGTTCCCTGTGTGTAGCCCTAAGCCCTGTTTTAGTTTCTTTGTTTGTTTGTTTCAATTTTTGAGTTTGTATTATAAATAAAGACTCTTTCTGTTTAAAACCCCTCTGCGTGCATGCCTACCCTACATGCCCACTGCAAGTACTGTACATCAGCCGGTCTGTCCAGTAGTCACAGCCAGGCCATGACAAATAATGGGCTGGTAGGCACGTTATTTTTTCATGTAACATAAATGGCTGAATGAAGTTAAATATAGACAATAAATTAATAATTGCATTTGCTTTACATTTGAGCACTCATGTGTAAATAGCTATTTCATTGTATATACTACTACTATCATATATGTGTGTCTAATACTGTTTTACTTTATTATAAATATAATTCTTATTATTCTTGTCAAATATACTCCTTCAGAGCAAGCGTTCGTGTCAGAAGATCCTGCGGAATCTCTTCTCAGCTTTCATTCACGATAGGTGTGAATTTATCAAACTGGATGCGCTGTTGTCAAATACGGTAGGGGGGAGTTTAGATGAATTAACAAGACAGAGTGGACATCTCTGCCTAAATTTCATTTCTCCAGAAAAACATAAAATAGTAAAAATAAATAATAATAAAAATGATTAATGATAGTGATTAATGAAACTTTAAAACAAACATCAACAGCCTCCACCAAAGAGTCTGTATCAATCCAGAAAGTTCGTCATGCCGTGTCTCAATTCCAAGAACGCACAGAACGGACTTGACTTGGAAGTGCACACTCTAGGGTATGAGGACACCGGGTATAGTGCAAATAGAATGCAGCATACAGGATGCGTCTCACAGCCACAATATCTTATACTATAACCATATTATATCAAAGATTGCCTGTTAGAAATACACAAAATGAAATAAATCCGCCGTTTTAACCACAGCAGAGACATCACAGCCAGCGGTCATTTTCAGAAGTTCTCCCCAAGATGAGGCTACAGTATGTTAGGCAGCTAAATGAGTGCGGAGCACCCATATTGCCTGGAGCTCAAATCTCTGAAATTATTGGGGCACTTTTTTAAATAGACGCTATCTTTAATAACCGATGGAGGTGTTGAGCTGTACACACAAACATTCTCATTTAAACAACTCTTAAAACTATAACAGTAATATTTTGAAAACTTTGCAGGCTGCCGTTTGGAGAAATAAAGAATAAACCAGTTGTTGGGTCAAAATAACCCAACCAGGTGTTCATTTGTAAATGACCCACTACATCTCATTACCCAACCCAACAATGTGTTTAAAGTCCCCAAAATAACCCAGAATTTTCACCCAGCATGAACAACCCAACAATGTGTTTACAGAAACAACCCAGCATTTTTTAGAGTGTAAATAGAAAGAGAAAAAATGCAAGTTGTCCCTATTACACGACAGCCAACACCAAAGTGTTTAAATTATTGCTTCTGAGTTGTTCCAAATCCAGTGCCTGTGTTCTTTTATTCCTGACTACAAAGCTAACTAGCTCCTAACAAGTTCCTGCTGAAATCCAAATCCCTCTCTAACCCCTGATCAAGGGCAGTAGTGTGTGAAATAAGTGATTGTACATACTACATAGCAAACTAGCTTTCCATTCAATGCTATTTAGGATTCAACAGCAAAACCAGAAAGTTAAAGGAGCTAAAGTAGAATGAGCGGAAATATAAAGTAAATCTCATAAGTGTATCAGGACTGTCCACTGCCTCCATGTTTTTTTGTTTTTTTTTTTAGAAAGAATTATAGTAATTGGATCTTTCAGTAGATCCTGTCCAAGGTGTACCCCGCCTTGTTCCCTAATCCTCCTGGGATAGGCTCCAGGCCCCCCATGACACTGAATACAGGATGAAGCAGTATAGACAATGAGTAAATGAGTGAGTGATCTTTCAGTAGATCAAGACAGATTGGACAGCTAAACTCTTCCTTTACTACTGAAATAGTGGCATTTGTTATTTACCTGCATGCACCCTTACAAAGAAAGAAATAACATTTAGAGATTGGAATTTTTTTATTATAGAAGAAACTATGAACTTTCCTGTGTTGAGTACGATCAAGCTTGTGGAGAGTTTTAGGAGTGTGTGTGTGGCAAACCCTAAATATATACTGTAATGTGCTAAAATGTGACTTAAGATCTTAAGAACAAGATATTGAAAGTAAGAAAAACTTAAATATGAAGAACTGCAGCATTCCAGTAACACGATACACCTTTTTATTTTCGTTTACACTGAACAAAGTATGCATGTGTGCTACATAAGTGCTTTTCACACACTGACACTCCGCAGATAGCATGGCTTTGTTGGCCCAACATCAGCAAAATTGTGGTAACCTTTTGTTAGTGCTTCGACGTCGAGCCAAAGTTGGACAAATGGCAGTGCATCCGGTGGCCCGATGTTGGCAACAGTGGTTGGCCCAATGACATTTTTTCCATTGGCCCATTGTTAGCCTATTTGTGGGGCCCAAGGTTGGTTCAGTAGATAATGACAAAGTTAAAAAAAAAAAAGCTCAATTATGCCATCAGGAGCTCATATGAGGGTTGGATACCATTCTAGTACATAAATAACATTGAAAGATCCAACAATGTCGCCTGCATTGTTTCTGTTCTCCCTGATAGGCGCTGACACTTCTCTACATTCGGTCTACTGGCTGACCAATGAGTGTGTGTGTGTGTGTGTGTGTGTGTGCACATGACAGGAATTATCTCCACTTCTCACGTATGAACAACGTGCACACGGACAGACATTGCTTTTTTGAGGATTGCTAGGTATTTGTGAGTACAATTCTGTTTCCTAAATATTGCCTATGGAACTATGCATAGTTACTTTTTCTGATAATGCAGTAAGGTAACGCATTATATTTTAAATGCATGTAATTTGATTACAGTTAGCAATGTCAATAACATTACATTACTAGTGTTACAAATGTAGTGATAAAAAATGAATCAAAATGCATTTAAATTTTTTTTTACATTTGATGTTGTAACCGGTTCACTCTTTTTGCATGGGTATCCTCCCAGACACATGGACACAAGGAAAGTTCTTACAGAAAAAGGGGTGATTTTATTTAGAAAAAATGAGAAGGAGAGGGTTAAAGGAGGGAGGAAGGGAAAAAAGCTGAGAATTTTTAATGAGGAGAAAGCAGAAGGGCAGGACGCCTATGTAGTGAGTGAGGAGCAAGAAGAGGTTTAGGCGCCTTCCATCACAGGCGCTGACACTGACATTGATTTTTTTCAAAGTGTCCTGAAAGTTACATAACATAATTAGTAATCTGATTACTTTTTACATGTAATAATCAGTAAGGTTATTAAATTACAATTTTAAAGTAATAATTAGTCATTTGTAGTAGATTACTTTTTTTAAATAACTTCCCCAAGTGTTGAGAATCTGTGGTGGTAACATGAAAACATGAATGTAGTTAGAAGTTTTTCTGTAATGTATTGAGAAAAGTGATTAGCTATGCACTATTATGCTAGGCTAATCGACCTGTTGCCAGTGAATACAGCAGCATACGGAGCCATAGAAAGGTTAAAACCATAGTGATTGTTGCCATAGTAAGCACCAGAAATGCTAAAGGGCTAATATACAGTACATATTGTTTTGCTTTAGGGCACTGCATTTTTGTATGTTTATGCGGTTGTCCAGTATATGTACTAAGGTAGTTGGCATGTGAAACATACTGTAGCATGTTAATTCAAGGTGTGTCCACTAATTAGCATCATAGGTGTCTACAATCTTGTAATCAGTCAGCGGGCCTATATATAGGGCTCCAGGTAGTCACTGTGTTGTTTGGTGACATGGTATGTACCACACTCAACATGGACCAGAGGAAGCGAAGGAAAGAGTTGTCTCAGGAGATTCGAAAGAAAATTATAGACAAGCATGTTAAAGGTAAAGGCTATAAGACCATTTCAAAGCAGATAGATGTTCCTGTGACTACAGTTGCATATTATTCAGAAATTTAAGATCCATGGGACTGTAGCCAACCTCCCTGGACATGGCCGCAGGAGGAAAATTATGACAAATCAAAGAGACGGATAATCCGAATGGTAACAAAAGAGCCCAGAAAGACTTCTAAAGAGATCCAAGGTGAACTTCATGCTCAAGTAACATCAGTGTCGGATCGCACCATCCGTCGTTGTTTGAGCCAACGTAGACTACATGGGAGATGACCAAGGAGGACACCATTGTTGAAAACAAATCATAAAAAAGCCAGACTGGAATATGCCAAACTACAGGTTGACAAGCCACAAAGCTTCTGGGAGAATGTCCTATGGACAGATGAGACAAAAATGGAACTTTTTGCCAAGGCACATCAGCTCTATGTTCACAAATGGAAAAATGAAGCATATGAAGAAAAGAACACTGTCCCTACTGTGAAACATGGAGGAGGCTCTGTTATGTTCTGGGGCTGCTTTGCTGCATCTGGCACAGGGTGTCTTGAATCTGTGCAGGGTACAATGAAATCTCAAGACTATCAAGGGATTCTAGAGAGAAATGTGCTGGCCAGTGTCAGAAAGCTGGGTCTCAGTCGCAGGTCATGGGTCTTGCAACAGGACAATGACCCAAAACACACAGCTAAAAACACCCAAGAATGGCTAAGAGGAAAACATTGGACTATTCTAAAGTGGCCTTCTATGAGCCCTGACCTCAATCCTATTGAGCATCTTTGGAAGGAGCTGAAACATGTTGTCTGGAAAAGGCGCCCTTCAAACCGGAAACAACTGGAGCAGCTTGCTCATGAGGAGTGGGCCAAAATACCTGCAGAGAGGTGCAGAAGTCTCATTGACAGTTACAGGAATCGTTTAATTGCAGTGATTGCCTCAAAAGATTGTGCAACAAACTATTAAGTTAGGGGTACCATCATTTTTGTCCAGGCCTGTTCCATGAGTTCATTTTTTTTTTATAATTCTGTTGAAGCATGGTTGAAAAGCAATGTCTGACTTTCATTGGTGAACATTCATAGAATTCTTATTTATTATTACTTTTGTCAGATTAAAGTTATTTCTGTGACCATTGTGAGTTTTTCTTTCATTGACCGAAGGGTACCAACAATTTTGTCCACGTGTGTAAAAGACAGTCTAAGGCAATGAGTACTTTGTTTGAAGTACAAAGTAAAGTGAAAAATAAACTGAACATTTATTTTTATCCACCTTGCTGAGAGAATAAGTGGTTGCACTAGGTGTTTATTTTGTACTGTATCATCATAATGGTTACATATATTTTCTTAGTTTGTGATCATTTCATATAATCATTTCAAATAAAATTATGAAGTACATTTCTGGAGATATACTTGTGTGTATTTCTTATTATTGGCGATGAGTCTAATCTAATTTAATTTACAATTTTCAACTCTGCCACCATCTACTGAACCAACGTTGTGCCAATGTTGGGTCAACCCACCAATGAGCCAATGTTGTGCCAATGTTGGGTCAACCCACCAATGAGCCAACATTGGGCCAATGGACAAAATGACATTGGGCCACCCACTGATACCAACATTGTCCTAACATATTCCCTGCCATTGGCCCAGCATTGGGCCTTCAACAGTGTGCTGTCAGGGAAGCTTGCGGCTGCTGTCGAAGCAACCTGGTCCTCAACAACACCTCACCACTGCCATATGTCGCATTGATTCATGCTATTCATGCTAAAGCAGCCCCAAACAATTATAGAAGACATAAGTGAATTTAATTTTAAGGCTCTGCCCATTCAGTCAGTTACATTATGAACATAAAAGCCACATGTTCATTTAGAGTAAAGCAAACTGATCTTGGAGTCCTGAGCAGAGAAAAAGAGAGACGGAGGGAGGGAGAGAGAGAGAGAGAGAGCTACAGAATTCAGCATTTATTATTCTGAATGAATCATAAACATCCAGCGAGATTTGACTTCTTCACTTAAGTGTTCAGAGGTATCAAAAGTACACAAACCTAATACCTTACTTTATATTTTTACAAGTATTTAATCAAACATTTGTTTTCTAACTTTAATTTGGTTGTGGTGAGTGCATGTGAGAAACTTAAAAAAAAAAAAAAAAAAGAATTACTATTTACTCAGCAACAAGGTAAAACATATGAACAATGCTCCTGTTGCCAGCTAACTATCCCTATTGGTTACTAGATGCACATGCTGACCCGCCGTCAGTGTGGTATTTTTCAGTAAATACCCTAAAGGATTTAAGCACCAAACAGTCTGTTCTGTAAAAATTATATGTCTAGAGTAAAGTAGAATATTACAGCCTAATATCCCTAAGTGTGTATTATAATAATGCTCTGTGATTGTGTTTGTGCTTGACCAAAGAGGAGCATAAATGTGAACAGATCATATTGTACCTTTTTAAACTGCTTTTGCTTGACCAGCATCTGTTTTGTAATTGTTTTGGTTATCTTTCTGTGTGCAATAAATTACCATTTTATAAAAATTTTAATAAAATACAGAGAAACTCACACAGATATAAGACGATTATATTACTAAATGATTATTTGTGTCTAGTTAGCTTTAGACTTAATTAAGATCAGTGAAGTGTTAGCACAAGATTAAATTTTTTTTGTAGATTACTGAAAGTAAATGTTAGGTTACAATATATAAGGTTAAATATCTCAAATAAAATTTTATCATTCCTCATCAGGGACTGTAAAGGCATAAATGAGTGTGTGGATGATTTTCTCATTTTGCTTTGGGTTTGGCCAGTTGTAACTGGAAGGCTCCTATGCTTAGCACCCACAGTGACGGGTGTCCAGTACACTCTCAGAAATAAAGGTACAGTTTTGTACTAATGAAGTGTAGGGTTTCAACTGTGAGTCAGAGGTGAATCGAATCTTTAAGAATTCGGGTTAATTTGATTCAACAACAAAACTGAGCAAAATTTCTACAGTTATAATTTCATATAAATTCAAACACTTATACACTTAGACTATCCATCCATCGTTTAGCACAATTTAGTGTATCTTACCAATTCTGTTTATCCTGCGGCCAACGATGATAATACAAAATCAGGTATTTACCAATTTTATGAGCAAGGTAACATAAGATATGAGCAAATGTTTAAACGTTAAAATACATGACCAAGACAACAGTTCTTTATAAAGAAACTATGCTACTTAATCACACACATGTTCAGAGGGTGAAAGTTAATGGAATTCTTCTAGTAGTGTTTACTAGACCTGAGAAAGTCACAAGAGCAGAGTCTTGGGTTTAATCTTACTGTTTAGTTATGAATTGAGCACCAATTTTCAGCAAGGTATGAAGCTTTGTTTGTTTACTTGCATTACGTTTTGTTCTCATCCGGTGGTTCGCCTCCAGTGAAGGGAATCACGGTTGGTTGCTGATTGGTTGGTGCATGGTTGTTGAGGTGATGTCTTTCTGGAAAGCCCTTTGGGGAGGAATTGGTTGCCTGGTTACTGATGGTGGCACTCTGGAACTTCTTCTGCGTGTTTCTTCGCACGATGTGTTTCTGGCACAATGTGTCGTTGAGAGTTCTTGAAGAGCAGATGATGCCCACAAGGGCAGAAGGTTGAGCTTGCTGGTTACCATCACGCCCACGACGAATCTCTTTCTGATGAATCTCTATGGCTGCTCTGAACCTTGGGTTTTTAATCTCATGGCGCAGGTCTATGCCACAGCCATTTGTCCCAATCAGAGATGGTTCCTTGTTTTCATGCATACATTTAACATTTGTCACGTGGGAGGCCATCTCAGTGGAGTTTCCGAGACTCACTTTACTCACCAGTAAAGTGAGTCTGGTTCATATGACCAAGATTTCATGAGCATCAACGTTCATTGAATATACAGAGCTTTCATTTGATACCTGTTAATTACAATCCTTACGTTTATGATAAACATGTTGAACACAACACAAAGACAGCATACGTTTTATATGCACACATATATAATATTGCATTTGCCCTACTGGCATACAAAATTTGACTGATTTAGGTTCCCTAAAGCTTTTTATGTTCTCTGTTCTGAGTTCCCAGAGGAAACGCATTCTGGAGATTCAGCAACTGTCAGAGGGTTGTGAAACTTCTCTATTCAAGGGATTTGTCCTGATCTACACCATTTGAGTAACTATGTGAAATTGCTTCACTCTTGTGCCAGGAAGTTGCTTTGCAGATTTGCACCATCTGAGTTGGAGACGTGTAACCGTTTCTTTCCTTAGTTGCTGATGCCATGAACTGTCTCTTCCTCGTTCAACGGCTCCCTTTGAGGTGGCCTGCCAATCCCTCCAGAGGGTAGAAACCATTGTCACTGGGGCAGTACCTTTCAAGAGCACAGAACTATACTATAATAAAGAGAAACAAATTTGTACCAATTCTGTTTGTACCATCAAGGACAATACTTGTATGATGGGCAACCAAAACGTACCTTTTGTTTTATAAACATGCTGGTACATTATTGTACTTTAATCAAAGGTACAAATCTTGTCCATGAAGGTACAGCCCAATTGACAAGCCTAACCTAAAGGGTGTCTAATGTGTTCCTTTGGAAACTATTAAAAAAAAAAGTATTGTTCATATTGAAAAAGACATTCATTCAATTTATTATGAAGATATATGAATTATGTTTGAACACTGCCTTGTATTACAATTAAATATTCTGTAAAAATACATCTTTCAGGTTTAAAAATAAACAGCTATCTATTAGCTGAAAAACATTTCACAAAATACAGTCACACTAAAATTGTACAGTATATAAAATATGCCCTTTAATGGACTGGCACCCTGTCCTGGGTGTACCCTGCCTTGCGCCCTATTTCTCATGGGAGAGGCTCCAGGCTCCCCTTGACCCTGAATATAGGATTAAGTGATATAGATGATGAGTGAGTGAGTGAGTGAGTTTATAAAATACAATTTTCCATCTACAATATAACTTTTCACCAACTGTGGTGACTATACATATCTCTTAAACGACTCCAGCAACTTCACAAATCACAGCTGTTGCTATCCCCAACGAAATGTTATCATGGGCAGTGGATAGTAAATACTACATGCACAATATCCTTAATGTTATGGTCATTAATTGTGTTAAATAAAGTAAAATGTGAGCAATTTTTTTGCATTGGATGCTAAGCTAAAAACGCTAATTTAATTAATCCCTTAGGGATCCACAGGTGTTTTGAGACTCTGAGGAAGTCCTGACATTTATGTATTTTTCAGTTACTTATAAACTTATAAATGACTAAAGTCTGATTACACTGTATGCAGCACAAACTGGGCTACAGTAATATGTGAGCAGCATGTATGTACAAGTTTATATTTTTGAAAAAATGACATTTATGCATGGTTATTGAAAACAACAACAACAACAAAAAAAAACAAGTCACTAATATAAAGCCACAAACCACATTCACAACATTTGTGTACAAGACTGTGGCTTCAAAATGATGTGACAATCATCCTGCTTACTCATTCACAGAAAATAATATATTAATTTACATTTGCTAAAATGAACTTACACACAAAAGGCACATTCATGGCATTAATATGGCCGTACAAAAACACACATTCAGGGTAAAACAGTGCAAACAGGAACAGTGCATGATGAAAAAAGGGTTTTAAGTAGTATACATAGTCATACATCTTTGTGCCACTCTCGAAAAGCAGTTTCTGTTCAACTGACAACATAAGTGAACATGGCATGTCTGGCATTTCCATGGTGCTCTTTAGTGCTTTACAATGCACACAGACCCTGTGACCAGCAGTGGCACCATTTCTGTCACCCAAGCTCAGTCCATGTGCTGGTTTACGCAGTCACAGGTGCAGCCAGAAACTTATAGTGTGTCCATCCTCTTTAGAAATACAAGAGATCCATTCCAATCAAGACCCCAGTTGTCGTCCAGGTTTCTATGCAGACAGGAAATACAGAGTGTCATCATCAGTTTGTGTTTTCCATGACAGTTTTCCATTACAGTGATGGCTGTCTGTATTTTGCCTGCTTGTTTGCATTTGCTTTCTATCAAACAGGTGGCTGATCATTTCCACTGTCACAACTGTTTAGAAAAAAAGAAAAAAAAACACGAGCATGATAACACAATAAAATAAATTAATTTCATCATTATCATCAATCAGTAATCACCATGCATAAAGAGAACACAAGCTTTTCTAATGTCATAGAACAACTGATACTTGTTTAATCTGAATATCACAAAATTTGTAAGAAAATCTGTAAGCTACATAACCCAGTATTTTAGCCACCTGGATAAAGTGTTTGTGCTAAATTTGGGATAAACATATTAAACACAACACAAAGATATCAAACATTCTATATGAGCATAAACATTTTTAAACATTTTATATTTGCCCTACTGGCATACTTTAACTAGTTAGCATTATACAGATGTGTGACAAGCGGTATTCTAGTTTTGTCGCCGCACCTCACGGCGACGGTATGCGTTTGCTGGCTTTTACCACTGAGTGGCGCTATATAACTATAGACCGACGTGTCAGGCCTTAGTTCATTCTCTCAAGGATTAATGAGCCGCAGCTCCTTTAGAGCTGCCTGTAGTAGCAGATAAAATCAAGTGAAACATTGTAGTTAAACAAATTCATAATCACAGTACTAAAATTACAGTACAAATGTAAAATTAAATTTTATTAGTATCGAATTTAAGCTAAGTAAATGTTAACACAATGAGCCTTTAGATTTTATCATGTGTAATTAGAAAGACTAAGCGTGTAGGATTTTGGCTCATCTTGTATTTTGTGTTCTTTGAATTTGTAGTAGATAATACCAAAATAAATGAAACTAAATGACTATAAAATTAAAACATTGTCAGGATGTGCTACTGCATAAGCAGATGTCTTTGTCAATCAGCCCCGCTTGTGTTTTTGCGGTATTATGAGAATGAAATGCAGTAGGTTGTTTTTGATCATCATAATTTTCTTTAATAAATAATGACCCCTGTTGCGCTGTACCACCGCTGGCAAAACCTTATGAAAGTGATAAGTGAAACATTAAACAAAATTACAATAACAGTACTAAAATTATAGTAATGCATATAGCCGTTTCTTATTTGCATCGCATTTAAGCAAAGTAAATGTATACTTCTGTCACGGTGTGAGCCTGTGGTGTCCAGTACATGCTCTTCAGATTTGCGTCCACCGCACTGGCGTAAGTCGGAGCAGCTTTTCTCTTGCTATGGGGGCCGCAACCGTGGGGCGGCCACCACTAGACAGACGCTGTCTGCTATTGCCCTAGCCTATGAGGCGCGTGATAACACTTCTCCTCTTGGAATCAGGGTTCATTTGACCAGGGGGATTGCCTCATCAATTGCTCTGGCAAGAGGTGTCCGCTTGCAGCAAGTGTGTGATGCGGCAGGCTGGTCCTCTCCGCACGCATTTGTTAAATTTTATAGTCTGGATATCAATGCTACTCCGGGCTCGCGGGTCCTCAAGTCAGCCTCCCAAAGTTAGGTCTGAGATCTCTTTGGCTATTGTGCGCACATGCTGCACAACCTGGAGGTCCAGACACTTGCAGTGCGGTGGCGTTGGTATTCTCGTTCCCATAGCGTTTTCACAAAGCATCTCGTTCCCGCTTTTGAAAGGGAATGTCTCGGGTTACTTTGCTGTAACCCTGTTCCCTGAAAAGGCGGGAGCGAGGTGCTGCATTCCGATGCCGCAGTGCTGGCATGGCTGGACATCTTTTCAGACAAAATTGACTCCTATTTTCAATTAAATTGTCACCTGACCAAGGTTATAAGCCAAAAATATTTGGTGTGTTTGATACATACATGCTTCACAACCGAAGAACAAAGAGATGTTCCCATAGCGTTTTCACGCAGCATCAAGTGTAGCTTTTGAAAGGGAATAGCATCATGAAAAAGGAGCAATACATCAACATTCTCAACAACAACAACATCAGGCAGTCTGCAGAGAAACTTGGCCTTGGACATCAGTGGACATTTCATCATATCAATGACCCAAAACACACAGAAAATGCCGTGAAGAAATGATTAGCAAACAAAAACATTAATGCTTTGCAGTGGCCCAGCCTTAGTCCTGACTTTAATCTAATTGAGAATTTGTGGAGGGAGCTAAAGATCAGGCTGATGGCAAGGAGACCCTCCTACCCAAAAGAGTTGGAGCTCATCGCTAAAGATGAATGGGCAAAAATACCAGTTGACACATGCAAAAAGCTTATTATATGTGTTAGACTTTTAAGAATGAGACGGTGCTCATCCTTGGGCAACACATTTATTTCTGTAAAAACAGTTATATGAAAACACTTTTAAACTCGGAGCACTCCGTTGTGCGTGTACACCTGAACTCACTCATTACATACTGAACGCTTACACTCTACCAGCGTCCACGACCCAATCCTCTAAACACACATCTAAACAATGTTACATGACACAGATCTTCTGCTATAAAATCTAACAATAGACAAAGAAACTTGTTAAACGTACAGAACAGATTATCATAAACATCGGTCAAAGATCAGATTATACTGCTTTAACACATTCATGACAGCAATACACCAACACAATCTTTAAAGTTATGAGGATGGCTAGTCAATGTCCACTTATTCACATTTCCCCAACATCAATACTGTGTACGAATCTGTCTCATGGCTCATTACATTAATCACGTGAACCACATCCTGAACCCCATATGAATTATGCCTATTAACTATTCCATAAAATGGCTTTTAACTCTACACATCACTATATTTAAACAACTCACATTCTCACTAAATGTAAAACAAACTATCTTTGAACACCAAGTCTGACCTAATATAACAAGATGCTAGTTAAACCCGATGGCTGAAAGAATAGCATGGCTTCAGCATGCGAGCAGGTCAGTCTATCCACACGTGCTCCGTCTAGCTTCCCTAATAATCACACACGGCTGATTCATGTCCTTAAACATTCATTCAATTCACAGTCAGTCTCTCCTTACCCACTTTCATCGAAACCATGGTATTTTAAGCATTTGTTCCTTATTTTTGTACCTGCTAAATGTTATGACCTTTTACCGAAATTGTCAACTCCATTGGCTTAAAGCACCACCCACTTTCTCTGCTGCTATATATAGAATTACTTCGGAGAAAACAAAAGTAACTTTAAAGTGACTCTCTCTCTCTCTCACTCTCACTCTCTCAGTGTGTGAGTTCAAGAAAATGGCTGAGGCCAGTATCTCAGTAGATCAGTACCAGTTCATCTGTCCAGTGTGTCTGGATCTCCTGAAGGATCCGGTGACTCTCCCCTGTGGTCACAGTTTCTGTAAGGTGTGTATTAATGGCTGCTGGGATCAGGAGGATCAGAAGGGCGTCTACAGCTGTCCTCAGTGCAGAGACACTTTCACTCCAAGGCCTGTTCTACGCAGAAACAACATGCTGGCTGAAGTGGTGTGGAAACTGAAGAAGAAGACTGAAGTCCAAGCTGCTGCTCCTGCTCACTGTTACGCTGGACCTGGAGATGTGGAGTGTGATTTCTGCACCGGGAGAAAACACAAAGCCGTCAAGTCCTGTCTGATGTGTGTAGCCTCTTTTTGTAAAATTCATCTGAAACCCCATCTAGAAGTTCCTGTTTTGAAAAAACACACATTAATTGAAGCTTCAGCAAAATTCCAAGAGAATCTCTGCTCTGAACATAACAAGCTGATTGAGATCTACTGCCGTACTGATCAAACCTGCATATGTTATCTGTGTACAATGGATAATCACAAGGGACATGAAACCGTCACAGCTGCCACAGAAAGCATGGAGAAACAGGTGAAAATAAGAAAAAATTATATAATATTTTATTATTATTATTACTGTTGATTTATGTGTTAGCAATGTTCTTCAGGTTTAACAGGAATCTGGTCAGACCAGTTTGTGAATATTTATCAACTCTTCTATGAAAGACAGGGGAAGGCAGGTCAGCAAAAAGAGATTGCAGAGTGAGATTGCAAACTGAAACAAGCTCAAGTACAATATTTGTTCATTCTCCTCCAATACCCATTGTCCTAGAACAGGGGTGGGCAAACTTTTTTATTCGTGGGCCACATTGAGTTCTAACATTTGACAAAGGGGCCGGAACAGGAGCAGACGTGGAGTAATATGCCTACGCTTCACCTCAACAAAGCCGATATATCTAGAGTGCGCCATCTAGTGAGGAAACATCAGAATTACAGGGGAAATAAAACATTAACAAGGTTAATTTATTAAATTTTTTCAAGTTTGGCGGGCCGAATCAAAACATTAACCGGGCCGCATGTGGCCCCCGGGCCGTAGTTTGCCCATGCCTGTCCTAGAAGCAAGGTTTATTGTATAAAGAATTCCAAAATTGTTTGATTGAAAAGAAAACAGAATAAACATAACGTTAATGCTCTCTACAACTAAACCAAGTACACAAAGATAGTAGCCAAAAAAATTTACTCAAGAAATAAAGGGAACACTAAAATAACACATCCTAGATCTGAATGAATGAAATATTCTTATTAAATACTTTGTTGTTTTCATAGTTCAATGTGGTGACAACAAAATCACAAAAATGATCAATGGAAACCAACTGTGATGTAATGTTATTAAAACAAGTCAAAATAATGCTCAGTAGTGTGTGTGGCCTCCACGTGCCTATATGACCTCCCTACAATGCCTGGGCATGCTCCTGATGAGGTGGCAGATAGTCTCCTGAGGGATCTCCTTCCAGACCTGGACTAAAGCATCCGCCAACTCCTGGACAGTCTGTGGTTCAATGTGGTGTTGGTGGATGGAGCGAAACATGATGTCCCAGATGTGCTCAATTGGATTCATGGACTGGCCCGCCCTTTCTCCAGACCTAGCATCATTGCCTTCGTCTTGCAGGAACTGCTGACACACTCCAGCCACATGAGGTCTAGTATTGTCTTGCATTAGGAGGAACCAGCATGAATCGGAACACCGGCATATGGTCTCACAAGGGATCTGAGGATCTCATCACAGTACCTAATGGCAGTCAAACTACCTCTGGCGAGCAAAATGAGCACACATTATATTATGTGAATATTATAGTTCAAATATAATACTTAGCCTATGTAACATTACAACATTCAATAAAACAGAAACTTACCGACATGTTTCCCAAGGTTAGAGGAGAAGTGTGTTACAGTTTTTAAGCACAGATACGTTAAATGAGCTACATTCATTTGACTTATCCTCAGAGTGAATTAAAGGAGAAGCAGATGAAATCCCAGCAGAGAATCCAGGAGAAGCAGAAGAAGGTGCAGGAGCTGAAACAGGCTGTGAACACTATAAAGGTGAGCAGTGAGCAGAGACAGAGCTGCTCCTAGAAACACACACAACATGGACAACATGGAGACATTTAGAGTCGCAGTAAGGGAGGGAACGATAGAGGAGCTTTACATCCTGTGTGTGTGTGTGTGTGTGTGTTTGTCCTAACAGCTGAGTGCACAGACAGCAGTGGAGGACAGTGAGAGGATCTTTACTGAGCTGATCAGCTCCATGGAGAAAAAGCGCTCGGAGGTGACGGAGCTGATCAGAGCTCAGGAGAAGGCTGAACTGAGTCGAGCTGAACGACTCCTGGAGCAACTGGAGCAGGAGATTGCTGATCTTCAGAGGAGACTCACTGAGCTGGAGCAGCTTTCACACACACACGATCACATCCAGTTCCTCCAGGTAACACTCACTGTCTGATCTACACACACAGCTGTTCCTCACACACTCTCTAAAACACCTCTTGTTAATGGAACAGTTGATGTCTCCTGATGTCACAAGTGTGTTTTACATTTAATCTGCTTTCTGTAGGCTTTAGCTTCTGGACGTCGGTCTCCTCCATATGAAAGACCAGACTTTCAGACATCCAGCATCAGTGTCCATCAACATCTCTCATTTGATGAAATGAAGAATTCTCTCTTAAATCTGAAGAAGAAACTTGAGGAATTCTGTGAGGAGGAATTCGACAAAATTTCTCCACATGGTAAGAGGAGCTGTTCCTGCTGGAGATAGTAAACTCCCAACAACCAAGAAGTTATTCAGACTCTTTACACAAATTTGTTTTTATTGATGCATTGATTCTTCCAACACAATGCTTTTCATAATAAGACAGAAATCTACATAGTTTGTAATTCATTTAATTATTTTACATAGTAAAGTAATCATGCAGCATTAAAAAAGTTTTTTTGGGGGGGAGGGGGGGGGGGCGCAAACAAAATTAAAATTAAACTTTTAAAACTCACCTGTAAATAGGTGATTAAGCATCATTACTACTAGTATAAAATAAAGTCCTAACTCACATCGCATCCAGTCAGCAGCTCCGCTCGCCATAAGAAGTGCTGGAAGACTGGTTGAGAACGGTCCAATCACATGAGGCCAAATATTAAAAAACAATATTGATTCGCTAACAACAAAAGTGGGAGGGTTCGGGACACACAGTGCTGCGCCGGAAGGATGATTTGAAAAGATCCAATCAGAGCTCAGCCTCAGGTCACATGCTTTTCAAAGATTTACGTGCCTACATAGACACTCGTTTGTCCGGCGCCCCGCGTACACCAACACAAATGAACGTCATACAGTTTAGATTTTTTAAATTGCAAATAAAGTATATTAAGAAATACAGTGGAATATTGTGACTAAATGACTTTATTTCATTATTAAAATTAGTAATTATTATGTTAAATAATTACATGTTAAAGTAGCATTCTTCTCCGCCTAACTTTAAGGGGAGGCGACGCCCCTGCGCCCCATATTAACCAGCCGCCACTGGATAACATATTGGTCAATAAAGACTTTGATCAAAGCAGCCACGCTATACTATGTTGTAATGTTATTTATTTTTTCAATGTGATTGCATGTCCACAAACTATTGAAATTTAATTAACATAATAAATAGAAAAATAAAATAAATACAAATACAGATCTTATCATGGTCCTGGATTTAAATTTTATTTTATTAGACATAAAAAGACATAATTTTGCTTTCTATTCATTAATTGTATAACTCAAACAAGCCCATTTTTTTCCCATGGTCTTATAAATCATCTCCATGTCTCATATTATACTAAAACTCATCAATCGAAGGTTCAGTAATTAATCATGAAAAACATTGTCGATATTTGAACTCCACAGCCAAGCAAATACACCTAACCCCCTCCCACCCTACACTTACGTTGTTGTTGTTGTTCTTTCGGCTGCTCCCGGCAAGGGGTCGCCACAGTGGACCATTTGGTCCGCACATACAGTGCCCTTCCTGACGCAACCCTCACATTTTATCTGGACTTGGGACTGGCACTGCATCAAGTGGTTGGGGTTTGGGTCCTGGACAATTGAAAGCCTACCAGTGAGACGCCAGCACCCGCACCCTTCACTAAGTGCTCCCCTCAAAAGCCTGACTTCTTTCGCTTAATCATCCAGTACATGGACACCAGAAACACCAGTGTTTTTGTAAGTAAGGAGATGAGTCTAGGTTTGTAAATTAAGCTATCAGTAACATCTCCAGTACTGTTACCTAGCATAGCATTTTCAATTATTCATCGATCCAGGTGATCCCATTGTGCTAATAAATTTTTACAAATGTCATACAAGCAAATAATATGATCTAATGTTAGGCGAAGAATGACATGGCAAGTAACAAAAGATAACATTAATTATGTTGTGAGTTAGCAAACTGCCACTATTGTAAAACTAACTAGTTGAAATTACGCAACAAAAAAAGTTTACTAAATAGAAGAAAATAATATGAACCTATTGGTTAATATTATCTGTCAGACAGGAACGGAACAATCTCTTCATCTATTTTTATCCCTTTGAGCTCCCAGGCATATCTCCACTGTTGAAACATGTCTCCTATTTTGACACAGCTCTTTGCCCTTGTCTAATAACTTCGTAGGTTTTTCTTTTGCTCTTACAAACTTTTCTTCATTGGCAGTTTCACATCTATTTCTTCATTAAAGTCCAAAATTAACATGCACAATAATCTTGAAATCATGATTCATTCATAATTGTATGAAGAGAAAATTCAAATAAAAAATAAATGCACAGTCACAGAGATGTATTTTTATCATGCTTTAATTTTTAATTTCCATTTTTCTCTCCACAGTTGCAGCAGTTCAGATCTTTTCACTACCAGAGCCACAGAGTAGAGAAGATTTTCTGAAATGTATGTCTAAAGTGCGCACACACACACACCAGACACATATTGTATGTATGTAAACAATGAACATACAAAATTTTTTTTGAATGTATATAGAGAAAATTATATATATATATATATATATATATATATATATATATATATATATTTTTATATATATATATCAGTTTCGTCTTGGGAATGACAAATACAAGTCCTGCACGGTGGACAGAGGGATTTTAAGCCATTCTTCTTGCAGAAATGTTTCCTGATTCGCTCCTCCAAAACACCCCAAACTGTGCCTGTGCCATAGGTGACTGTACAGGCCATCGGAGATCATTTTCATGTTCATCAAACCATTCTGTCACCATTCTTGATGTGTGTATTGGTGCATTATCATCCTGATACATGGCACCGCCTTATGATGTTTGAACCATTCGGTGCACATAGTCCTCCAGAATGGTTCGGTAGTCCTTGGCAGTGACATTCACATCTAGCACAATTATTGGCCCTACAGTAGGAAATGCCATGATATCGCAGCCCAAACCATCACTGATCCAACCCCATGCTTCATTCTGGGCATGCAACAGTCTGGGTGGTACGCTTCTTTGGGGCTTCTCCACACCGTAACTCTCCGGCATGTGGGAAAGACGGTTGGACACATTGTCCACAGCCCAAGATTTTCGCTGCTGGTACCTTTGAAACTGACATTTGGTTTTGGCACGAGTAACCAAAGATTTGGCTATAGCAGCCCTGACATGTACATTGACCCTGTGGAGCTCCCGAAGAACAGTTTTGGTGGAAACAGGAGAGTTGCGCACATTTAATTCTGCAGTAAGTTGGGCAGCTGTGGTTTTATGTTTTTTGGACACAATCTGGGTTAGCACCCAGACATACCTTTCAGATAGCTTCCTCTTGCATCCACTGATGGATGTGGTTTGTCCATGGCTCTTGATACATCACAAAAACTTGGTGTCTTGGTCATAGACGCACCGGCAAGACGCGAACCAATGATTTGTCCACTTTTGAACTCTGATACAGTATGTCACCCATAATGTTGTGTGCATTGCAATACTTTAAGCAAAACTTTGCTATTACTCTGCTAATTAAACCTTCACACTCTGCTCTTACTGATGGAATGTGCAATCAATGAAGGCTGGTCAAATTTATCCATGAAACCGATAACACAAAATTGGCAGTGTTTCAGTTTTATATGTATATATAAATACATATAAATGGAAGAACTCCATTACCATCTGGTATGGCAGCTCCAAGGTGTCAGAAATTAAAGTATGGTAATATATATTAATACTGTAAATAAAATGTTTCTAGTGTCTGGGAAAATTTACTTGCCTTTTCACTTTTTTAACTAGAAATTAAGTGTTAGTGTTCCAGGGCAGATGTGGTCACAGATGTGGACATCTAGGAACTTGAAGCCAGGAATATGTTTCACTTTAGTTCCATAGATGGAGGAGTATCTGCTGGTTTTTGATTTCCAGAAATCAAGCTACAATGAGCTCTTTGGTTTTCTTAGCATTCTTAGGGTGAGGTTGTTGGATAAAAGCTTTGCTGATAAGCTGGAAATTTCTTCCCTATAGAACAACTCATCATTGTTCGTGTTGTGGCTTACAACCGTGGCTGAATAATTAATGATCATGTTGAAGTTATGCAGAGGCACATACTCTTGGGCACACAGGGAATAGAGCAACACACTCAGCACACAATGCTGTGGAATGCCAGTGTTTTTTAATGAGCATAGAGGATGTGTGATTGCCTCGTCTAACCGACTGAGGTCTGCCATTTAGCAAGTCCAGAATCCAGCTGCAAATGTAAAATCTGACACAGGTCCTAGAGGCTGGTATCAGTCTAGTGAGTATAACTCTATTGAAAGCAGAGCTATTGATTAAGTGCAATAGAACCAGCATCCTCTGTCGACCTGTTTGGGTAATAGACAAAGCATAGCATCTCACCAGTTTGTCTATTACCCAAACAGGTCGACAGAGGATGCTGGTTCTATTGCACTTAATCAATAGCTCTGCTTTCAACAAAGTTGAAACAAAGAAAGAAGACAAAGAATGAGAAACATTCTCAAGTTGTTCAAGCATGATGCAGTAGAATGCTTAGGCACTGGTATGATTGTAAGTATCTCCAGACATGTGGGAACAGTTGTCTGGACCAGTGACAGTTTGAAAATATCAGTGAAAACCTGTGCCAGTTTTCTCACACATGCCCTGAGGAAATGCCCTCATTTACCATCAGGACCAGCAACATTATGTGCATTTATTTTGCTTAGTGTTGAATGCACATCTGTTGTGGAGAGTGAGAGGGGATGATTGACAGGAGAGCCATCAATATTATTGGAATGTTGCCTGCATCCAAGGTCAAAGAAATGATTCAACTCATCGGGGAGTAAGACACTGTTAGTTGGTAGAGTCTGTGTGGCTGGTTTATAATAATTGATTTACTGGATGCCCTTCCACATGTGTCTGGGGGCAGAGTTGTTGTGGAAGTGTTCCTCAATGCTCATGTATGCATGTTTAGCTTTCTGGAAACCATTTTGTTTTTCAGATTGGCTCTGCTGTAGGACACTGCATCACTGTATCTGAAGGCAGTGTCTCTCGCTTAGACATGCCTCAGAGTTCATATGGTCCAGAACAGAAGATGTATACAGTTTGTGTTCAGATTTGTCCATGGTGGCCTGTGAGTCAAGCCTGCTACAGTCAGTGTCTTGAAACTGTGGTTGTAATGTCCAATTTGCTCCCTCTGGCCACACTTTCACTGGCTTAATCCTTAGGAGTCTGAGGCTGTTTTGAGGCCCTGAAGAAGTTCAGACATTACCTGATTTTTTTTTTTCAGCTATTATAAACATATAAATGTCTAAAGGCTAATTACACTGTATTCAGCACAAAGTGGGCTACAGTGATATGTGACCAGCATGTATGTACAAGTTTGTATTCTGGAGAAAATAATATAGTAGTTTTACATGACTATTTGAAAACAACCACAAAAAATATCACTGAAATAAGTTCACAAAACACATTCATAACATTTATTTACAAGACTTTTGTTACCTGGATCTTACCTGGATCAAGATAAAATGGGTTTATGGTGTTTACAGTCACACATCCCTGTGCCACTCTTGAAAGCAGTTCCTGTTCAACTGAAGACATGTCTCGGGTTACTTAACTGTAACCCTGTTCCCTGATAAAGCGGGAACGAGATGCTGCGTGAAAACACTATGGGAACATCTCTTTGTTCTCCGGTTCTGAAGCCTGTGATGTCAAAACCACCGAATACTTCGGCTTATAACCTCTGTCAGGTGACGTCACCGAATAAGGTGCACCTGCAGGTTATAAATAGGAGTGAACCGGAAACATGCTCAGGTCAATTTTGTCTGAAGGATGTCCAGGCACGCCAGCAGTTTGGCATTGAAACACAGCATCTCGTTCCCGCTTTTTCAGGGAACAGGGTTACAGCTAAGTAACCCGAGACATTCCCTTTCAAAAGCTACACTCGATGCTGCATGAAAGCGCTATGGGAACGAGAATACCAACGCCGCCGCAAAGAGGTCTCAGACCTAGCTCTGGGATGCTGACTCAAGGACCCGCGAGCCCGGAGTAGCATTGACATCCAGACTATAAAATCTAACAAACGTGTGGGGAGAGGACCAGCCTGCCGCATCACACACCTGCCTCTTGCCAGAGCAATTGATGAGGCAATCCCCCTGGTTGAATGAGCCCTGATTCCCAGAGACGAAGTGTGACCACGAGCCTCATAGGCTAGGGCAATAGCATCTCTCACCTAGTGTGACAGAGTCTGTCTAGTGAAGGCCGCACCCCCCGGTTGCGACCCCCATGGCAAATAAAGAGCTGCTCTGACTTGCGCCACTGGCTAGTGCGGTGGATGTAAATCTGAAGAGCACGTACTGGACACAGTAAGTGAAGCCTTTCCTGATCCGGAGCTGTGAAAGGCGAAGGACAGAAGGCTTCGAGAACGACTGGGTGCATGGTCGAGAATGGAACCTTGGAAGATAGAATGGAAGATAGTTCGGGTGAGGATGCAGAATAGCATTGACTAGCCCAGGAGCAAAGCCTAGGCAGGATGGGGAGAGTGACAGACCATGCAGATCCCCAATCCTCTTCAAAGAAGTAAGAGCCATAAGAAAAACCATCTTAAGAGACAGAAGGTTGACAGGCACTGACTCTAGTAGTTCAAAAGGGGTGTCAGCCAGGCCTTCGAGTACGATAGCCAAGTCCCACGAAGGGACCATCGCTCTAGTGGGCAGCCTCAACCGTTTAGCTCCATGAATATAATGGGCAACTAAATGGTGCTTCCCCACAGAAACCCCAGTGGTCAGAGCATGGCAAGCTGAAATATCGGCTACGTACGTTCTGAGAGTACTAGGGCATAAGCCTGAGGACAACTTTTCTTGCCGAAGCTCCGGCATCTGGCAGTGAACTGGGTCTAAATGTCCTGCCATGCACCAATTTTCAAATAGACTCTAATTGAGGGCATAAGTTCTTCTAGTGGAGGGAGCCCTGGCACTTAAAATGGTTTCAATTACCCTGGCTGGAAGACTAGCATCTCTTAGTTGATCCCCTTCAGGGGCCAAACGTGAAGGTTCCAGAGCTCGGGCCGGGGATGAAATATTGTCTCCTGCGCCTGAAACAGAAGATCCCTCCTCACTGGAATCACCCAGGGTGAGCTGTCGAGGAGAGATATTAGATCCGAGAACCACACTCTGGTCGGCCACTGGGGCGCTATCAATAAGAGGCGCAAACCTTATTGATGAACCCTTGCCAGGACTCCTGGGAGCAGAACTATGCGAGGAAACGCATAAAGGCATAATCTGGGCCACGTGTGGGCCATCGCGTCCAGACCCAGGGGAGCTGGAGGAGTCAGAGAGTAGTAAAGGGGACATTGTGCTGCCTTTTTACGAGGCAAAGAGGTCCATCTCTGCTACATAAAATCTTTCCCAGATTTGACTGACTACTTCGGGGTGAAGTTTCTATTCCCCATGTGTCACAGCTTGTCTGGATAACAAGTCTGCTCCTACATTCATATGCCCCGAAATGTAAATCGCCCTGAGGGACAGGAACTTGTCCTGTGCAAAAGCAGAACCTGGTGCGCTAGCTTGTTCAAGCGGCACGAGCGCAGTCCACCCTGGCGATTTATGTACGAGACTTGTCCACTTGAGAGTGTTGTCCACCCACACTAGGACAAAGTAGCCTCTCAACTGCTGGAGGAAGTGTTTCAGGGCCAGAAACAGAGCCATCATTTCGAGACAATTGGTGTGCCATGCGAGTAGATGACCTCTCCAGCTCCCTCGTGCTCGGCGGACCGCACCCCAGCCAGTGAGGGAAGCGTCTGTTGTTAGCGTCTGTCGTTAGCGTCTTGCGACGACAAGACGAAGTCCCCTGGCTCTTAGCCACAGGGGATTTTGCCCTGTCTGTCGTTAGCATCTTGCGACAACAAGACAAAATCCCCTGGCTCTTAGCCACAGCTGAAACACTCTCATGTGCAGAAGAACCAAAGGAATCACAGTGGATGCAGCATTCAAAACATTCGTGGAGATCGCCCTCGGAAAGAGATCTATCACATGGAGGCACACATCTCTTAACCAACTCCACCATATCGGTGAGTTAATGCTGCTATTTTTTCTTTTGCTTTGTTTCGTTATCGCTTTCACAGACATACGCAAACACAAAGCGGTCCTGAAGACAAAAAGATCTGAGGATGTTTCCGGTTCACTCCTATTTATAACCTGCAGGTGCACCTTATTCAGTGACGTCCTGACAGAGGTTATAAGCCGAAGTATTCGGCGGTTTTGACATACACAGGCTTCACAACCGGAAAACAAAGAGATGTTCCCATACCGTTTTCACGCTGCATAGAGTGTAGCTTTTGAAAGGGAACAGGGGTTATTAGGGTGTGTGTTTATCAGTCCAGTCTCTTTGTGTTGAGGAGATGGATGACTTGCGCGTAAAAACTGTTACACAGTCTGGATGTGAGTTCCCGAATGCTTCGGTACCTTTTTCCAGATGGCAGGAGGGTGAGAGGTGTGTCCGGTGAGCCACAATGCTGCTAGCTTTGTGGATGCAGCGTGTGGTGTAGATGTCTTCGATAGAGGGGAGAGAGACCCTGAAGATCTTCTCAGCTGTCCTCATTATCCGCTGTAGGATCTTGCGGTCCGATATGGTACAATTCCCAAACCAGACAGTGCTGCAGCTGCTCAGGATGCTCTCAATAATTCCTCTATAGAAGGTGGCCATTAGTGCATTTGTGGTGGAAGCTGCGCCTTTCTCAGCCTTCTCAGGAAGAAAAGACATTGTTGGGCTTTCTTATGCAGAGAGCTGGTATTGAGGGACCAGGTGAGGTTCTCCTCCAGGTGGATGCGCAGGAATATTGTGCTCTTGACAATCTCCACAGAAGAGCCATCAATGCTGAGCGGAGAGTGATCGCTCTGTGTCCTCCAGAAGTCAACAAATCATCTCTTTTGTCTTATCGACGTTCAGAGACAGGTTGTTGTCAGTACACCAGCCTGTTAGCCTCTGCACTTCCACTCTCTACGCTGACGAAACCCATCAGCAAACTTGATGATATGATTGGAGCTGTATGTCGCTACACATTCATGAGTCAGCATTGTGAACAGCAGGGGACTGAGCACAGCCCTGGGGCACCCCAGTACTCAGTGTGGTGGTGCTGGAGGTGTAGCTCCCGATCTGCACTGCCTGAGGTATTTCAGTCCGGAAGTCCAGGATCCAGTTAGAGAGGGAGGTGTTCAGGCCCAACAAGCTCAGCTTCCCCATCAGGTGTTGGGGGATGATTATATTGAATGCTGAACTGTATCATATTCAATTGTATCATATATACACAGACAAATATGTGCAGTTACTCAGTATGATTCTCGATTCTTTTCCTTCCGAAAGAACTCCTCCTAGGGAAATAATGCAATAAGGAAGAGATTTTGCCCCATGGTCCTGAAGACATTGTTGACTAAAAGTTATCAAAAGCTTTTATCAAAGGTCAACGGTCTGGGCAGGGCGGGGCCGCAAATTAGATACTTCGACAGTATGGAGAAAGTTGCTGTATTTCTTAAATTCTTCCTCCAATCCCATAATGTAGATTTACATCAGGCCATGCAAACCTTTCCTCATGACATGGTCATCATGAGGGGGCATGGCCAAATGTCTCAGCAGCGCACCCTAGCTTGTGATCTTTGTCCATGTAACACCTACGGACATGAAATTTGGGAGACTGATGTATCTCCTCACCACAGTAAAAAAAGTATTTTGGAGGTACCCTCTACAATGAACAGGAAGTCTGCCATTTTGGAAAAATGACGAGATATTGCTGATATTTCGCACACAATGACGAGATATTGCTGATATTTCGCACACGTTGTATTTTAACGAACTCCTCCTAGGGTAATTGTCCGATCGAGTTAAAAATTTCTCAGGTCACTCTTAAAGTGTCAAGGACAAACAATTATCAAAAGCTTTCTTCTGGGTCACATGGTCTGGCTGTGGCGCCGCCACGAATTTGACCCTCCCCCGATGCAAAGGAAATGGATGTGTTTCTCCCACACACTTCTTCCAATATGGATAAAACTTTACAGCATCAATGACACAAAAATTTTGAACAGATTGACATGCCAATATGATAATACAGTCATAGTGCCACCAACTGTTATGAGGAAATGTTTGGTTTCTATCTCTCTTTGGCTGTATTTCTGTACAAATGAAGGGACGACATCAGAAAGAACATGCAGGAGGACATTGTAGAAGCTCGCATGGAATGCATCGGGTGCGAGGGCCCGATCAACCCTGCTTGCAGCTTTAATTCAATTTGAGTTTTAAAAAGAGCATAGATAACAACTGTCAAAGTGTGTATACATTTTGTGCCCCTTTGTATTTGTTGATGGGCAATAGACAGGACAAACATCTGTTGATGGGCCACAGACCATGTAGTGCATCTCAAACATTTACATCCGAGACTTTAGCATAATGCCATGCGCCGGACATGATTTGCATACACATTCAACAAATTCTAAACATTTACACCTGAGCAGATATTGTAAATATCTGATAAACATAAGCTATTGTGAAATTTTTACACCACAGACAATATTCATAAACATCTATTAGCTGCATAAGGCATTATTTTATCCAGCTGTAGATAACATGCTTGTGCTAAATAACATTATCATGGATATTGTAAGTGTACATCAATAAACGTAGACCCTTTACAGATTCAACTGATGTAATACACTTTGAAATGTTTGTGTAGATGGGGTCCCTTCTAGTAGAGCAGGAGACGTTCTGGAACAATTCTGGAAGGACAGTTCTCATATTGGGGTGGCACAGTGGTGTAGTGGTTAGCACTGTTGCCTTGCACCTCCAGGGTCCAGGTTTGATTCCCAGTCAGATTCAGTTAAACCAATCTCTGTGTGCATGGAGTTTGCATGCTCTTTTATTCTTTCTGTGCTTGGTGGGTTTCCTCCCACAGTCCAAAGACCTGCAGGTTAGGCTAATTGGTGTTCCCAAATTGCCCATAGTGTGTGAGTGAGTGTGTGCTCTGCAATTGGATGGATTGCCACCCTGTCTAAGTTGTACCTCACCTTGGAGTGATTGAAATATCCAACAACAACAAAACTTTCTTCTGGGTGTGCAGACTGTTGTTTGCTGATAGCTGCATGCAGTTCTTCCATAGCCAATTTAGCATTAGCATCTGGAGGAATGTAAGCTGCAGTCATAACAATGGCAATGAATTATAAAATAAAAGGGTCTACACATCATCATCAAATACTCTAATAGAAACGAAGTTTTAATAGAAATTAGAGTTATGTTTAATAGTGAAAGTAAGAGCATTTCCACACACAATGTGACTCACAGAATTGGGGAGCATAAAGATTTGACCTTGGAGCAATAGAGAAGGCTCATTTGGCCCCATGAGTCCAGAAGCTAGGGAGTGTATGGGAAGGGAAGTGCATGAAAAATCCTTCATGAACTCTTCTCTACACATGAATTGACCACAAGAATCCCGATCTTAACCCTACTGACAGTCAGTGGGATGTGCTGGAGAAGACTTCATGGAGTGGTTAGCTGTCCTGTCTTCAAGTTAAGATTTTTATAAGAGCTAAAGATTAATGCAACTCTCTATGAAAATAGATTTGGGAACCTTGTGTCAAAAATGTGTTATAATCAATGGTAAAGAAGGTCCAATTAATTATTATAGTGTGTGAGATTTTCTCTCTGGTTACTTTCTTTGTATCTAATGTTGAGACATTTCTCCCTCAGATATCAGCGCACACATGCAGTTGTCTCACTCTTCACATGAATATACAGCATTGTGGGTTTTAAAGTCAGAATGTTCACATTGTTCGGTTTGTTTTTCTCTTTTATTTTAGATTTCTGTTATCTGACTCTGGATCGCAACACGGCACATCGTAATCTCACTCTGTCTGAGAAGAACAGAGCGGTGAGATACAGTGAGAGAGAGCTCCAGTACTCTAATCACCCAAATAGATTTGACTCCTGCCCTCAGGTGTTGTGTATGGAGAGAGTGTGTGGACGCTGTTACTGGGAGGTGGGGTGGAATGGTGAGGGTGTGTTCATATCAGTCTCATATAAAGGGATCGGCAGGAAAGGAAGGAGTAGTGACTGTGTGTTTGGATTCAATGATCAGTCCTGGAGTCTGGTGTCTACATCCTCTTCTTTGTCTTTCTATCACAACAACATTAAGACTGATCTCAGAGCTCCAGCATGCTCCAGAATAGGAGTGTATGTGGATCACAGTGCAGGAACTCTGTCCTTTTACAGCGTCTCTGACACGATGAAGCTCCTCCACAGAGTCCACACCACATTCACTTGGTCCCTGTATGCTGGGATTGGGTTTGAATGGATGTTTGGTTCTATATCCGTGAGACTGTGTGATCCAAAATAATATATATATATATATATATATATATATATATATATATATATATATATATATATAGCACATTGTGGCACATTGTTGCTCAATCAGCTGCACAAACACAGCTCAACACAATTAGAAAGTAAATGTCTAAGTGTGACCAAACACAGATGGATCCTTATTATTATTCTATAAGAACAAATATCCCTTAAGCTTCTTAAATAACTGATAAACCATATGTTCATTTTGGATGATGATTGGCTGAAAGAAAATTAGTTAATAAATTGATTGTGATAAAAACCAAATCAGAATAAAATTTCCTGTATTTAACTTATTTTGACCAAAAAGACATAGAACCTTATGGCTTCATCACTTGGCATTCTGCTACTTAATATTTCGATTGTCTTTTCAATTGTCTGGAAACATTAACACTAGCTTTAATTTATGCTTTTGATTTTTTAACATGTTATTTAACATTGGTTTGTGGAAATGAAATAATTTAAAATGTGTTAGATAAGAAAACAGCTCAAACAATGAAACAATTATCTTTCTAGTTGATGGAAAGATAATTGAATGAATAAATCAATTAAAACAGTTTATTTTAAATAATTTAAAAAAATTATTTAAATCATTAATTTTCTGGTTTCTGTCATTATACAATGAATCACTGTTTGTTAGCTCTCAACAATAAAATATTTAAGAATAAGGAAATATATGCTTCTAGTTAGTAATCTATAGTGAACAAGTGTAAGAATATATTTTTCAAAGCACTTATGCAAGTCTGTGTAGAGAAGAGCGTCTGCCAAATGCTGTAAATGTAAATATAAATCTGTCCTGATGTTTCTGCATCTTTGGCCAGATGGGATGAGTGAATCATTAATAAGGTTGCTCTCTGTTGCTCTACTGAAGAAATTCACTGAGAGGGGAGCAATTCATAAAAATTAGTAGTGGGGCAAATAGGACAATAAAGAAGCCAAGAGCAGATACCAGCAAAGCCCACATCTCCCCATTTGAGATCAGCTCCGAAGTCATTGCAGTCAGTACCAATTTGGTTAATTTTTCAAGCGTTGTGACCCCACATTAAGCCATTAATTATTTAAACATGCACATGAAAATTACTCTACAGAGAATTTTGACATGAGGCAATACCGAACTGTTAGTGATATGATTACATTTCAATAGCATGCCATTAAGGAATTTAATGACGGTTTACCAAGAATATAGCAAAGAATTGATAACAAAACCATACCAAGGTGTTAACAATATGATATCAACTTCATACCATCCCGTTATTTGATAGATAACGACCTATAGACATTGGAGGATAGGGCATACAGTAGGTAGTCAACCAGAATGCCTACTACTGCTGCACTCACCACTGTGGCAAAATGACAACGGGCAAAATAAGTGGCAACATTCAAAGGGACATTTTGCTTAACAGTTGCAACTGAGGCAATTGTAAGTAGAGCTTAAGTCATAATAAATAAATAACAATATGTTGTATCCAAAAATACTACAATGATGATAATTTCCACATCTGAGTACTTTATCCAACAAACATGAAAACTCATAACCAGAGCATTTTTTTTTAGACAGACTCTCTGTTTGTATGTGTTTATTGTTATTATTAAATAAAAACACCCAAACAACAGCACAAGGGCTTGTAAAAAAAAAATTTAACAAATACACACACACACACATATATATATATATATATATATATATATATATATATATATATATATATATATATATATATATATACATACATACATACAGTGGAACCTTGGATTACGAGCATAATTCGTTCCGGACACGAAAACACTCGTAAACCCATAAGAAATAATGAAAACTCAAATTATTCGTTCCACAGCTCCAAAAAATAAATACATAAAAATAATTATACTAATTAATCTGCACTTTACCTTTAAAAAAAAGTACAAATAAATCCCGACAGATAAGTGTTTCCGTTGGTGAGCGCAGGCGCCGTGTGTGTGTGGAATTAGCCCCTTCCCTCGCCTCGTTTTACACAGTAACACTCCAAACGCATAAACAACAAACGCATAAACACAGCGGAAACACAGTTTTAACGAAAAAAAAAAAGACATCTCTCTGAGACTGGCATGAGCGCATACTAACGGAATCACTTTTTAAGGGGGGGGGGGGGGGGGGATGAAAAGGTGAGAGAGTGTCGCTTGGTGTCAAAATAAGAGTCGCATGCGTGATACATGATACTCGGCGCTCGTAAACTAATACTTGCTCGGTTTCCGATTAAAAATGTATTAAAAATCTTTGCTCAGTTTGCGGAACACTCGTAAACCACGTTACTTGCAATCCGAGGTTCCACTGTATATAAATATATATATACAGTGTTGTCTCTATTAGTTTAAGAAATAACTAAACTGTCAGAATGAAAAGATCAAAGAATGATGATTAGAATGAATCAAAGTTGTTTTAAAAATTAAACCACAAATTATAGAAGAGATTAAAAAATAAATCACTAAAAACCAACCATGTAAGAATATAAGTTCTAGAACTGGAAAAAAATAGAGCAAGTATTATATTTAATCTTGTACATTTTGTTGTGGAACAAATGGTCCTCAGTGTAGAAATTTGTTCACTCTGTCCTTGCTGGCTTGCTGTCACTGCTAGTAAGGAAGGGAAACTTCTGGGCCACTATTGCCATCAAAATATGCCTCAAGAGCCACAGTCTGTCTTTGTTCAATCACTCCTACAGGATAGTTGCCTATATTAGGATAAAATACATTTGTTAAAACAAATCTGCATGTGGTTAAGTAGTCAAATTCACTTTTTTTCCTTTTTTTCCAAAACTGGACAACAGAAAATCAAAAGTCAATTTTCTCACTTTCACATTCTAGCGATTTAATATAGCTTTGTAGGGAAAAATATAATGTATATTTAAAATGCATATATAAACCTAAAGTTACCACTTTTGTTTGGCACCAAGCACTTCTTTTTGGCAGCAGTAGGAGCTTTTGCCCTCCTTTCTGTTAATGGTTGATGGTGAGGAGCTCTATTCTAAGTTTCCTGTCAACATAGTGCAATGATCAAAATATTGTAGGTAAAACTATAAAGAATGATAGAATATTGTTTAATTGATTATCGACAAAATTATTTGTTTTTGTTACCTTCTTTGTCCTCCTCAGCAAAGGAAAGATGTGGTCATTTTGATCTGGTGAAGCAGTTACCTTGCAAAAGAGGTTTGTCCTAGATAAAGTTAGATGACACATGCCATTTTTATATAAGTAGGCGGTGAAGTTGCAAAGGTGTAAATCACTCACTCACTCACTCATCATCTATACTGCTTTATCCTGTATTCAGGGTCACGGGGGGCACATCCCAGGAAACTCAGGGCACACGGCGAGGTACACCCTGGACAGGGTGCCAAACACACTCACACACTCATTCACACACTACAGCCAATTTGGGAATGCAAATTAACCAAAAAATTAACTGAACCAACATATATTTGTCAGGGGATACCACCAGATAAACATTTGTCGCTCGACGGGAGATCGGGGGCAAATGCAAACCCTGCTGGAGCTGGGGGCAGTGGTGCAGGAACAGCTGGCCAAGGCCAACAAAGAGGCAGCTGACGTCAAGGCCTCCAGCCAGCCTCAGTGGAGGCCCAGACCCTCCAGCCAGCCTCAGTGGAGGCCCAGACCCTCCAGCCAGCCTCAGTGGAGGCCCAGACCCTCCAGCCAGTTTCAGTGGAGGCCCAGACCCTCCAGGGTTCCCCGAGGTGGACAGCGAGCTGCCGCCGCCGTCCTGCATCGAGGTGGACAGCGAGCTGCCACCGCCGTCCTGCATCGAGGTGGACAGCGACCTGCCGCCGCCTCCGCCGTCATGCGACTTTGTTGAGGACAGCGAGCCGCCTCTTCCTCCGCCGCCGCCGTCATGCGCCGCTGAGGACGACGAGCCGCCTCTTTCTCCGCCGCAGCCGTCATGTGCCGCCGAGGACGCCGTGCTCCAGCCGCCGCCTCCGCACGGGTTCGAGGACGCCGTGCTCCTGCCGCCGCCTCCGCACGGGTTCGTGGACGCCGTGCTCCTGCCGCCGCCTTCGCACGGGTTCGTGGACGCCGTGCTTCCTCTGCCGCCCGACCTCGGTGGCAACCCACCCTTACCCACCCTTCCACCTTGCCCAAAGGATGGGTGGTGCAGCCTCACGGTCGGCAGAGCCGACATAGGACCTTGGGGGGGGCTGTCCTGGACCTCCGTTGGGCGCTCCGTTGTCGCGCCGTGGGGAGGGGGGTAATGTCAGGGGATACCACCAGAGGGCGCCAAAGCGCCCACAGACTCCATTTTGTGTTTTTGTTTTCATGTGTAGTTTTTGGTGGACTCAAATCCCCAGAATGCATCTCAGTCAGGTGATGTGGCGCTCACCTGAACTGAGGTTGCTAATTAGCTGTGCTCATTAGTTTTGTTATAAATGTTCCTGAGTTCTGTGAAGTCCTTGTCTTGCATCTGTTCGTCTAGGGTTACTGTTTGTTCTGGTATGTTGTTTAGCTCTGTGTTCTTCTGGCTCTGTCTCTGTCTAGTTCGGTGTTCTCCTTGTTTGGTGTTCTCCTTGGCTCTGTGTTCTCCTGGTTTGTCTGTCTCCTAGTCTGTCTGTCTCTCAGTCTGTTTGTAATGTCTAGTCTGTGTAGCTCCATGTTTAGTGTATCCTGGGTTTAAGTTCATGTTCTGTTCCTTTTGTTCCCATTGTTTTGTTTCAATAAATCCTGTTGATCACTTTCACCTCTGCTATAATGCCTATCTTTCGTCCGGCAAACAGTAACCGTGACAATATTGTCTTACATTTATGAAAATAAATTACAGGATTTTTTTTTCAGAGATTTTGTTGTGCTTAATAATATTTATGCAATAAAAGCAGGGGCTCTTAATTTGCTATTTATTCACTCTTCGGCTGGCACTGAACCAAAATATATTGTCTTACATTTGTGACATTTTTTTTTGGAGATTTAGTTTTTTTTGTAACAAAAAGAAATACAATATTGTGATTTTGTATTAAATTATGTTTGTGCAGTATCAGCAGGGATTCTGAGATTTCATTGTGCTAACTTTAAAGATTTTGTTGAACTAACTTTAAAGATTCAGTTGTACTAACTTCAAAGATTTTGTTGTACTAAATAATATTTGTCATATAATCATCTTAATTCATTATTCGTTAACATATTGGCTGGCACTTAACTAAAATATATTGTCTACATTTGTGAAAATGTTTCAGAATATTTTTTTCAGAAAATGTTGTACTGAATATTTATGCAGTATAATCAGGGTCTCTTAATTTGTTATTCTTTCGCACCTTGACTTGCATTGAACCATGAGTTTTTGTTGTTTTAGTGTATAGCGAGGAAAGCTATATTTTGATTTCTACTTCGCCCCGCAAACAACTGAGCTTACAAGTGTGGCAGCTCATGCTTCGTTTAAGATTAACATTGAAGCACATAAATGAATGATAACAAGGTGACCATAATTATGTAAATATTACTTACCAAGTAATATTTAGTGTTACTGAACATTTAATGACATTAATGTGTAAAACCAAGATGTTCATCAGTGATTCCATAGCAAGAACTTTTGGTTTCATGAAATTATGTCCTGGATTACTTTTAAAACAATAAAAAGGACGCCAAGTGTCTAAATCAGGGGTCTCAAACTCAGTTCCTGGAGGGCCGCAGCCCCACAGAGTTTTGTTCCAACCATAATTACAAACACCTGATCCAACTAAACAAGTCATTAAGGCTTATTTGAAAACGACATAGTATGTATGTTGGAACAAAACTCTGTGGGGCTGCGGCCCTCCAGGAACTGAGTTTGAGACCCCTGCTCTAAATGATCCCACTATAAGAAGTTGGGCCAACAATACAATATTACTTCATTCAACACTTATCTAGTTGGATTTTTTACATTGTGGCTGGCACTAAACCAAAACATATTGTCTCACATTTGTAAAAAAAATTTCATAGTATTTTTCTTCAGAGATTTTGTTGTACTAAATAATCATCACCAGGGCCTCTTACCGTAATTCGTTATTTGTTTGCACTTTGGCTGGCACTGAACCACTGGTTGTTGTTTCAGTGTTTGTGTGTGCTTTGCAATGTCGGACAACATTCAAACGCAAATAATGCGCCTTCCCCCACTTAAGCTAACTCAAGACAGCTCCTGGGACGAGTAAGGCTATATTTCCATCACAACTGAGCTTCCAAGCATGGCAATGCATACTTTATTTAAAAAAAAAAAAAAAAACATGCTTTATTGAGACAAATATCTCATACAGATCTGGCCATTAAGAATGCGCGCTTTTTGGCGCGAGATCCCTCAAGCAACATTCGGGAATTTAAATAAATGTCTTGTGCTTCACTGAATATCCACCAGATGGCGCATGGAAGGACTTCATCTAAAAGCCAGACCGAGTACAACGAAGAATTGTGTATAATTAGTTGGCCTAAAACAAAATTATGTCCAACGCTGAAACAAACATGAATTTTATTTTGTTTTACAATAGATCTTTTTATGATGAATGTACGTATATGTGCTTCATAATGATGAAAGGAGATGCCCTAAATTATGAGGCGGCGTATAGGGCTTAAATCAAACTTCACTCATGCACACTCACACACACACACACACACGTGAATGTGCATACACATACACACGTGGACAAAATTGTTGGTACGAATATATATGAAACAGTCACACATCTATATATACTACTAACTGCTCAAACAACTACATATGAACGGCACAGACACCTATGAGACGCGCGCACATGTACAGTAATTATGCGAATGTCCTGATTCGTGAATATGTCAACATGTCTTCGTTAAAATGTAAAAATCAGAAGCCATGAAGGAACAAATATAAATATAAACATATTTGTTAAACATATATATATATATTTATACATTTTTATAAAAATAATCATTTGGCTTTTCTGCTGTTTGTGTCCAGCATTGAATAATTATTTCACCCATTATTTGACCACGGCAGGAAATAATAGCTGGAATGTGATTGTAGATTTATGACTGAAGCTGTTCGTCTGCGTGCGTGAACCCACATACTACACCTGTCCGTAAATAAAAAGGAATATTTAAGCATATACGCAAAATGTATTTCACTTAAATATTACAGATTAAAACAAGGAAAGTAGACACCACGGTGAAGTTGGTTTGAAGTTGGACGTTGGAGATTCGAGCTCCGGCTTCCAGATACCGAGTTGTAGTGGAGATTCCCTACAGATAATATTAATATTATAAACATTCATATTTGAAATAAATAAATGAATGTTGTTACTGTTAGTGTCAAAATGATGCATGGTGGTCTATAATGACTTTGCATATTGCCTTTTTTAAACAATATTATCACGTTGCATATTTATTAATAATTCATATGTAACAATTCTATATTTGATTTGAATAACTTCCAGGTCATGTGACCTATTGGCTCAAAATCTATTCTAAAATGTGTGTCCACCTGTCCTGCAGAGGGCACAACCTTCTTTTTAATCAATATTATCACTTTGCATATTTATTAAGAGTTTTAATGTCATGTCGTGACACGAGGAAGCGGGCGCAGATGCAGGTTCCATTATGTCAATGTTTATTCTTTTTTCGTTTCCTAGTTCACAAAAAAGGTCACAAATAATAGTTCATAAAAAAAAAAAAATAAAAAGAAGAAGAACGCTGACTCCCCAGACAGGGTCCGCAGGTCGGCAAAAGAAATCACAAATAAACATAAAAACTGCAGTCAAACCAGAAGCCGGCTGAGAACCTCTCAGCCGCGACCTTGACATTGGTGACGAACCGTCCCCGTAAACTTGGCCCGAGCCTGCAGACACTGATCAGTCTTGGGGGAGGGACAAAGGTACAAGAGCTAGAAAAAAAACAAACATGCGTGATACAGACGGTGAACAGGTGCGGAGCTACAGTACGGGTTCGACCGTAAATAAATAGTGAGACACACAAGGGGAACACAGGTGCAATTAATTTAGTGTTAAGGTGAAAACAATACACACGTAGACACAGTAGGTGGGGACAAAGCGTCGGTTCATGTAACATTCTAATTTTCTGAGATTGTGGATTTGGGGTTTTCATGAGCTGTACACCGTAATCATCTCAATTGTGACAAATCACAGCTTAAACTATCTTGCTTTGCATATAATGAGTCTCTCATATGTTAGTTTCACTTTTTAAGTTGCATTACTGAAATAACTGAACGTTTGCATGAAATTCTAGTAGCCCTTTGTCCAACTTCAGGTTTTAGGTCTAATCTAACAATCTTTACTTAAGAATTGATCGACTGATAAACTAAGGGCCAAAGCTTAGATGGTCGTTAATTTTACAATACCAGCCAGAGTAATGCTCCAGAAATCCCAAATCTACCTCTCTCCAACCCCCTACAGTCTAATCCAGAGGCACAGCTTTATTTATTGGTTCAATTGATTTCATTTTCCCTAAGGGGGAAATCTGTCATGAGCACAAGTGGTGTACACAGTATATACAAGGTACATACACACACCTCAATGGTGAAGATATGAAATACACAATAAAAAAATAAATAAATAAATAAAATAAAACTAACTAAATAAAGTCATCATAAACACAGTACACAGAGGGCAAGGTCTTTAGTTCTTGAATTAAACAGTACATTTGAAAGAGAGAGAGAGAGAGAGAGAGATGGTTCCAGTCACTTCAGGACTACTCATCCTTACTGTAACACTCTGCTGCAGAGGGCCACCATGGGAACACAGATGGACTCTCCAGACACCACATTCTGTTAACCACACTTAAACTTCAGACCTAAGGATAGAAAAACTTCTATCCAAACTTCATAGATAGACCAAACTTCAGTTCTGGGAGCTTCACTCATGTTGTGTTCTTTCTGCAGTTACACTGGAGGATTCTTTCACTACACCAGATCACAGAGAACTGGCTGCTGCACCGCCTCGACTTGCCGGCCACCACGCCTTTACTGGTGTACTGACACAGATAACACTTCACTGACACCTGAGTCACTGCTTCTCAACTGTCTCCCTGGACTGCAAAGAAATCTGCACTGGGTTCTCCACATTCCTAGCATTGGTTAATAAAAGAGCTCATGTTTCTCTGTTCACTGTTCACCTGGTCTCTGTGTGCCTGTGTTTTTTTTTCTCTCAGTGGTGTTTTTGTTAGCATTATTATTATTATTATTATTATTATTATTATTATTATTATATATACGCGAAATACATTTCACTTATTATTTCACAATATTACAGATTAAAAGAAGACGTTCTGAGCTCCAGTACAAGGTGCTGGCGAAATATATTTTAGGCAGAGACGTCTGCTCTGTTTTGTCAATTCTTTTTAAACCCCTCAATTCTGCCAATTCCCTCATCAGTGAAACCGGTTTGATACTTTCACACCTATTGTGAATGAAAGGTGAGAAGAGGGATTACAGTAACTGGGGGTCTGCATGTGTTCACCTCGGAGCGCACTGTATTCAGCGAGAAGACTAAAACAAAAACAAAATCATGTTTGCTTCAGCATTGGAGACAATATTGTTTTAGGCTCACTTTTAATAAAGATTATACACTTGTGTATTCTTTGTTTTACTTCGTCTTTTGCACACGCGTGCATCTCTAAATTCGAATAGAAAATAATAATGGGCGGTTGAATGAAGTTAAATATACACACAAAAAAAATTAAATAATTGCGTTTTCTTTACATTTGAGCACTCATGTGTAAATAGATTTTTCATTGTATATACTCCCATATCATATATGTGTGTCTAGTACTGTTTTATTCATATTTTACATTACATGCAGTTTGTAATTTACTTGCAATTGTACTTTAAAAATATAACCTACGTATCTACAGTATAAGCAAATTTAACTACTTCAGCGGTGAATGAGAAATTTGGTCTGGCTTTTAGATAAAGTCCTTATTTGATATAATTTTATTGTTAAACTAATTATCTTATTATAAATCCAATTCTTATTTTCTATATTTCTATATAGTCCTTCAGAGCAAGCACTGTGTCAGAAGATTCTGCTGAATATCTTCTCACCTTTCATTCACGATAGGTGTGAATTTATCAAACCGGGTGCGCTGTTGGCAAATACTGTAGGGGGTTTTA
This sequence comes from Clarias fuscus, assembly GCA_030347435.1. Classification (NCBI taxonomy): domain Eukaryota; kingdom Metazoa; phylum Chordata; class Actinopteri; order Siluriformes; family Clariidae; genus Clarias; species Clarias fuscus. Next base: position 4,565,908 of record CM059204.1, on the reverse strand, counting down.
GATGAATTAACAGGACAGTGCGGACGTCTCTGCCTACATTTTATTTCCCCAGCAAATGAAATCAGACGTCATAGTTGGAGTTGATACTTTGAGTGTAATTCACGAATTTACTGATTATTTTTCAGATTCAGATTGACCTGTATATCAACTTGATAACTGGCGAATGCTATTAAATGCCGCATATGTTTAACCCATGGGTGAACAAGACCAAATTACAGCCTACAGTATATATCTACTGCTACTGTATGGTACCTTTACTAACATTTAAAACTATTTATTATAATACGTGGTGCAGAGGTGTATAATAAACCGAAAAGATAAACACCAAAAAGTTGGACAGCTATTTATTTAATTATCATTTTAAATATTTATCAACAACATCCATCCATCAATGCAGTATTGTTATCGATAAATCGCATGCGTTTATCACCTTTTGATGATCAAAACGCTGCCTTTTGTAAAGTGAAAGTGCGAGCCGCGGGTTTGAAATGAATTGTAGATTAATCTCATTTCATTATTATAAGCCAAATTTATGAATTACACTCGAACGGGCGATAGAGCTCTGATTAGACTACGTATACTAGTAAATAGGCTCAACATCCCGGAGCCCAGGCCTCATTTAAAGAAAAAATAATAATTAACAAATATTGTAAGTAAACAACAGTAGCACAAGTTTAAAAAAAATATTTAGACTCTTTGTCAGGGTACTGTAAATTGGTACTGTAAATCGGTCAGTGACAACCCCGTAAAATTCCATGTGCTGTAAATAGGTACAGTACTGTCCATCTGTATGAATTAACCGAGATGCCCACCCCCGTGAAAATGGCGAATTCAGGTTAAGGCTCCTCGGCGAGAGGTTTTGTCCGGACCACTGAGCTTCTACGGATTCTAAAATTGACATTGTTACTGTTTTTTAATACCTGCAGTGGAAGAGTCTGAGAATGTATTTACCATAAGCTTTGTTGTATTGTTTTTAATTACTATACACAACCTATGATTTCACCTATGCCTCTATTTTACAAATGGAATATTTTTATGTTACCCTCTCAAACTGCTGGGTTAAATGTTAAAGTGCTGGGTTATTTTATCTATTTATTATTATTTAGTAGATTGCCTGTTAGAAATACCCCAAATGAAATGAATCCGCTGGGTTAGGGTTAGGGTTAGGGTTATATATATATAATTATAAAATTATTCTATTCTATTCTATTCTATTCTATTCTATTCTATTCCTTCTGTCCTGCAGAGGGAACAACATAGTTTATTCAATATTATCACTTTGCATATTTATTAATAATTCATATGTAATAATTCTATATTTAATTTCAATAACTTCCAGGTCATGTGACCTGTTGTCTCAAAATCTTTTCTACCATTTGTGTCCACCTGTCCTGCAGAGGGCACAATCTTTTTTCATTAAATCTTATGACGTTATATATTTATTAATATGTTTTTATATAAATATGATTCATTTGATTTCAATAGCTTCAAGGTCATGTGACCTTGTGGCACAAGATCCTTTCTAAAATGTGTAACCATCTGTCCTGCATAGTGAACAAACTTTTTTTTTTGTTATTTACAGTACTAGCACTTTGCATGTTTATTAATCCTTTTTAATTAAAATATTAATTATTTTATTTATTTCAACAACTTCCTTGCAATATTACTGATTTTATTTCAATTAAAATAGCTCATAATAGGCCATCCTTGAATTTCATCTTTGGTCTGAAATGAAAGCCATTTTGAGAATGAAATAAATGAAACATACTGTAGATATATGTAGATTTATATTTAACATTTCAAATATGGAAAAATTATTATGGATGCAGTCATTTGGACCATCCTATGTGTTGGCTGGCCTGGCAGACACTATGTACATGAGCCCTTTCATAGTCTTTCTGCCTTCTTTTTTCAGTAGCAGTGATTAACCTTTTAATAGCGCTGTGCCCACTCTTTAGTCTATAGCAAATGACATGTAGTCAGTTACTACTTGCACAACTTCTTCAGTCGCAAGCAGGGCTGGTTCATCTGTATAATGGAACTTGCAGGCATACAAAACTGATCGGATGGTCGGCGGATCAAGCCTCAACTCCTCCAGGTTGCCTTTGTTGAGCCCTTGAGCTAGGCCCTTAACCCTATCTGCTCCAGGGGTGCTGTATCATGGCTGACCCTGCACTCTGATATGCGAAGAAATTTTTTTAGTGTGCAGTAATACATGTGACAAATAAAGGCTTAAGTCAGGGTGTCCCAGTGTGTACACCCATGTACAGATTTTTAGGGCCCAAGCACTATGACACTATGACAAGTGTGTGGACTTACTTCCTTGGTTTCCCCACATCCCCCCCGCACAACTTGCACTCCAACAATGACAACAATTGCATAGCAAGCATGGTAGTGTAGTGGTTAGCACTGTCGCCTTGCACCGCCAGGGTCTGGGTTTGATTCCCGGCCAGGCTCGAAAAAAAGAACAATTAAAATCCGTAAAATGTGCAGTGTAATGAGTGCAATCCTGTAGAACCACAAATGTTGCTACTGTATTTTTTGTAAAATTTACGTTTTTTTTTTTTTTTTTTTACAGTGCAATAACGGTGCTACCGTATTTTTTACCTGTAAAATTCTGGTAACCACAGCTGCCAGTTTTCTTAGCGTAAATGTTACCGTTTTTTTGTACAGTGTGGCAACAAGCGTTTGTTTCTTAACACGTGAATCTGAGGGGAGCGTTTAATGTTCAGAGCTCAGACCTGACCAAACACCACTCCTGAAGCTGTCTCCCTGTGTGTCTCAGGAAAATGGTGGAGGTGCGTATTTCAGTAGATCAGGACCAGTTCATCAGTTCAGTCTGTCTGGGTCACAAAGTTACTGGCACTAAATTTCAAAATCTCGGAATTAGAAACATATTTAATGGAAAAAAAAATAATAATAACACTGAAGTGCATTTTACACTCGTTTAACTCGTATTAGACTAACAAGTCTCCCTGAGATTCTGATTCTAAAATATGATTTACTACATACAGTTAGGAATTTTCTGACATCGTGGATTTGGGGTTTTAATAAGCTGGACGCCATAATCATCTCAGTTATGACAAATAGCAGCTTGAACTATCTTCCTTTGCATGTAATGAGTCTCTCTCATGTATTAGTTTCACCTTTTAAGTTGCATTACAGAACTAAATGCACAATATTCAAATTTTTTTTGAGTTTCACCTGTAATTATATTCTAAACCAAGAACAATATTTTTTCTTCATTTGTTTAAATCTGTCATTCTTCTTTATGAATATGTTTCTCCTGCTCTTCAATTTAACGCTTTAAACATTAGATGCCGAGTCAGTATTTTGATCAGTCAGTAGGATTTATTTTTTAGCAGAAAACAGATCATGACTTATTTGTGTGGGACATCAACTGTTGAGAGATGTTTTACTCTGATTAACAAATTACTTTGTTTGTTAGAAAGAAAGACATTTTCTTTTTCACTTATGTTCACTGATGTGCAAGTCATGCTAAGTAAGTTAACTGGAATTTCTAAGTGTGTGAGTGAGAATGAGTGGGTGTATGTTTGCGTGCATGTGTGCCCTGCGATGGATCAGCATCCTATCCAGGGTGTTCCCATCTCGTGCCGGAAGTCTCCTGGGATAAACTTCAATGTTGTTCAGGAAGAGCAGAATACAGATTGAATGAAGGAAATGTACAGTACACTGCAACAACTATCCCAGATTTCTCCCCTACATACCACTAGAGGGCATCTTTCATCATGTACTCAACTCATTCCCTGATTGTTTTTATAAAATGCACATGAACCATTCAGAAATCGCAGTTTGCTAGTGAATCTCCTCAGTTGTGAGTCGTGTTTGTTCTGGATAGATCTTGTGTTTATGATCTCGCCTCTCATCTGCCTTTGTCCAGATCTCTGATTTTAAGGAGACTTCTGTCTATGGTGTTTTAACCCTGCACTGTCTAGGTTAGATAAACACTGTTAACACTACTGCAGATTTCTACACTTTCCATTATGTTAAAATGACACAAAGTCAATAAAAAAGTTAAATAATAATACACACATGCAATGTACGAATGACGTGTGTGTGTGAAGGTGCAGGGACATGTCCCCAGTTACATGTGTTACTGTAATCCATTATCACCATCTACTATACACACATAACTCAGGACATGTCCCCTGCACTCTGTGAATTCAGTATATCAGGTGAAAGTCTGACTCCATGGTGCACAGAAAGCTCACATTTATTTATTCAAATCATTTCACATAAACACTTTTAATTCCTTTATTCAGTCATCTTCAGTAAGAGCTTTATACTGGTCACGGTGGATCTGGAGCTTTTACCAGCACACACACACACACACACACACACACACACACACACACACACACACACACAATGTGTAATGTCAGCTGATTCAGAACTGTATCACATTTAAATATCTGCATTGTGTGTTAGTGAGACAGATGACTGAGCGACAATGTGACAATGTGCAGGAATTTTACACAAAACACTACACACTTTATTCTGGATCACACAATCTCACAGTAGAGTCAGACCGCCAGTAGAGCCCAAACCTAAACCCAGCGTACAGAGGCTGAGTGAATGTGGTGTGGACTCTGTGGAGGAGCTTCATGGTGTCAGAGACGCTGTAGAAGGACAGAGTTCCTGCACTGTGATCCACATACACTCCTATTCTGGAGGATGATGGAGCTCTGAGATCAGTCTTAATGTTGTTGTGATAGAAAGAGAGAGAAGAAGAAGAATAACACCACAGACTCCAGGACTGATTGTTTCGTCCAAACACACACTCATCACCCCGTCCTTTCCTGCTGATGTCTTTATATGAGACTGATATGGACACACCACCACCACTCCACTCCACCTCCCAGTAACAGCGTCCACACACACTCTCCTTACACAACACCTGCCAGTAGTAATCAAATCTCTCTGGATGATCAGAGTACTGCTGCTCTCTCTCACTGCACATCACCGCTCTGTTCTTCTCAGACAGAATGAGGTGACGATGTGCCGTGTTGGGATCCAGAGTCAGATAACAGAAATCTAAAATAAAAGAGAAAAACAAACTGAACAATGTGAACATGTTGGGTTTAATTCACAGAATACTGTATATTCATGTGGAGAGTGAGACAGCTGTCTGTGTGCACTGATATCTGAGGGAGAAACGTCTCAATGTTCATTCTAAATTTTATTTTTCAAAGGTCCTGTGATTTCTTCTTACTATTTAATGTTTAGAATTTTTGTAGCTTATTTTGTAAGATATAGTATAATGAGATATTATTATTTTTAGTAGTAGGATTACTCTCTCTCTCTCTCTCACTCACTCACACACACACACACACACACACACACACACACACACACACACACACACACACACACACACACACACACACACACACACACACACTTATTTATACTCTTATTCAATTGGCATTTTAATAAAAAATTTATTTCTAATAAGCATTTGTCTCTACTGAATAGTTTCTAAAGCGTGTTTAAAGATAACAATACTCGATCAAACTAATCATTATGTGTGTGTGTGTGTGTGTGTGTGTGTGTGTGTGTGTGTGGGTGTGTGTGTGTGTGTGTGTACATTTCAGAAACTCTTCTCTGCTCTGTGGTTCTGGTGGTGAAAAGATCTGAACTGCTGCAGCTGTGGAGAGAAAAATGGAAATGAAGACAAAAAGCTTCATCAGGTTGTAAAAGATGGAAACAGTTTAAAGTGATACAGTCAGTTTATTCATTTTAAATCAGTATTTTAGTTCAAACTGTCTGCAGGAAGGTCAGCAGGAGCATTGCTAAGAAATACGACTTCACAGAGCGAGTAAAGACGTCCATCATTGTGTTTCTCCAGCAGGAACAGCTCCTCTTACCATGTGGAGGGATTTTGTTGAATTCCTCCTCACAGAATTCCTCGAGTCTCTTCTTCAGATCTGAGAGAGAATTCCTCACTCCATCAAATGAGAGATGTTGATGGACACTGATGCTGGATGTCTGAAAGTCTGGTCTTTCAACTGTAGGAGATCGACGTCCAGAAGCTAAAGCCTACAGAAAGCAGATTAAATGTAAAACACACTTGTGACATCATGAGACATCAACTGTTCCATTAACAAGAGGTGTTTTAGAGAGTGTGTGAGGAACAGCTGTGTGTGTAGATCAGACAGTGAGTGTTACCTGGAGGAACTGGATGTGATCGTGTGTGTGTGAAAGCTGCTCCAGCTCAGTGAGTCTCCTCTGAAGATCAGCAATCTCCTGCTCCAGTTGCTCCAGGAGTCGTTCAGCTCGACTCAGTTCAGCCTTCTCCTGAGCTCTGATCAGCTCCGTCACCTCCGAGCGCTTTTTCTCCATGGAGCTGATCAGCTCAGTAAAGATCCTCTCACTGTCCTCCACTGCTGTCTGTGCACTCAGCTGTTAGGACAAACACACACACACACACACACACACACACACACACACACACACACACACACACACACAGGATGTAAAGCTCCTCTATCATTCCCTCTCTTACTGCGACTCTAAATGTCTCCATGTTGTCCATGTTGTGTGTGTTTCTAGGAGCAGCTCTGTCTCTGCTCACTGCTCACCTTTATAGTGTTCACAGCCTGTTTCAGCTCCTGCACCTTCTTCTGCTTCTCCTGGATTCTCTGCTGGGATTTCATCTGCTTCTCCTTTAACTCACTCTGAGGACAAATCGATTACTTCCATAAGATTATAAGCAAGATACTTTTCTTTTCCCCGCAGAGTCAGTCCGCGTCAGTCAGTCATGCTCTTTAACCAATCAGATGTGATCTCGCCATTTCAGCCAATCATAACCCGCCAGGAGCGCAGCCTAAATCCTGTTTACATGAAATAAACCTGCTCCCGAGCAGCTTTAAGCTTACGGACATGTTGCCATGACAGCAAGTGCGAGATTCACTTCGAAGAACGAAACAATCCAAGATCAGGACAAATCCACAACAATCACATCCAGCTAACTGATTTAGCGACGTACGAAGAACGGACCCCTGACCCAACACATAAAGTTTCAAGCAGACTATTTATAGCGAAACAAATGAGCCAACTCGGTTCAGGTGAGCGCCTGTCACCTGACCGAGGTGCATTCTGGGAAATGAAGTCAGCTTTAAGAAAAACTACGAAAGAAACAAAAAGTCTCTGGGTGCCCTCTAGGGGTTCTCCCTGACAAATATTTAAATTTATTGACATGCACCTGTATATATATATATATATATATATAATGAGTTCTCACCTGTTTCTCAGCTCTTTCTGCTGCGACTGATACAGCGTCATGACTTTTATGTTTATCCAACATGCACAAGGAGCAAATACAGGTTTGATCAGTACGGCAGTAGATCTTCAGCACTTCGTTATGTTCAGAGCAGATCTTCTCTTGGAGTTTTGCTGAAGCTTCAATTAATGTGTGTTTTTTCAAAGCAGGAAGTTCGAGATGAGGTTTTCAGATGAGTTTCACAAAGAGAAGCCAGACACATCAGACAGGACGTGACGGCTTTGTGTTTTCTCCCGGTGCAGAAATCACACTCCACATCTCCAGGTCCAGCGTAACAGTGAGCAGGAGAAGCAGCTTGGACTTCAGTCTTCTTCAGTTTCTCCACCACTTCAGCCAGCATGTTGTTTCTGTGTAGAACAGGCCTTGGAGTGAAAGTGTCTCTGCACTGAGGACATCTGTAGACGCCCTTCTGATCCTCCTGATCCCAGCAGTCATTAATACACACCTTACAGAAACTGTGACCACAGGGGAGAGTCACCGGATCCTTCAGGAGATCCAGACACACTGGACAGATGAACTGATCCACTGAAAGCTGATCTACTGAAATACTGGCCTCGGCCATTTTCTTACTTTCACACACAGGCAGAGGCACTCTGAGTTTCGTTTTCTTTTACAATAACTTCCTGGTTCTCTCTGTGTGTGTGTGTGTGTGTGTGTGTGAGTGAGTGATAGAGAATGGAGGAGGAGCACAAATACAAAAATGATGAAACTTCTCTGTTAACCGTTTCATCTCTGTTTATTTTATGCATCTGTTGAAACATTAATTTTTGCACACTTTTATGAAATTCTACAGACACCTGAAGCAAAACCTAAAACCTCTGCCTCTGTCAGTGAATTAAATGTAACCATTTTTTCCTTTTTGCTTATACAATTATATACATAAATAAATAAATAAATCTACTTGAAGTGGATGATTCCATATGGTGTTTTTGTTTTAAACGTTTTTTTTTTTTTTAAAAGACAGTATAGTGGACACAATACTTTTGTCAAATTAATTTAATAAAAATGCATTTAATAGATGTGTTTTAATAAAAAAAGAGTAACATTTTTACATGAGTAAACAAATGCATGTTAAAAAAAAAATAGAAAATTTGACCAGAGACACAATCACTGTTAGTCTCTCTGTCCAAACATTTACTCAGGCGTCACTAACTCTCCTGTTCTCTCCTTTTCATGTCGAGCTCAGAAAGAAAAAGGATCTAGGTGGACTTACCCAGATGATTAATGAATCAGGAGCTATGGAAATCAAAGTAATGATATTTTATCTAAAGTACCACACACACACACACACACACACACACACACACACAGAGTTATTCTAATGATTGTAGGTAAATAGACAGAGAGATTAAATCAGTACTTTATCACTACTATGTTTAATGTGACATATCCTTGTTCCCAAAGTGCTGTCAAAGCGCATTAATAGAAAGATATGTGGAAGGGAAAAGTGTGGAAGAAAAAGGTGCACAAGCAGCAGGGATGACCGCAGCCTGGAGAGGATTGTCAGGAAAAGGCCATTCAAAAGTGTTGGGGACTTTCACATGTAGTGGACTGAGGCTGGAGTCAGTGCATCAAGAGCCACCACACACAGACGGATCCTGGACATGGACTTCAAATGTCGTATTCCTCTTGTCAAGCTGGGAGAACTGGTCTGGAATGTCATCTGCTGGTGTTGGTCCACTGTGCTTCATTAGGTAGAGGGTCAACACAGCCGTCTACCAGGAGATTTTGGAGCACTTCATGCTTCCTGCTGCAGACAAGATTTATGGGGATGCTGACTTCATTTTTCCAGCAGGACTTGGCACCTGCCCGCACTGCCAAAAGCACGAAAACCTGATTCGATGACTGTGGGATTACTGTGCTTGATTGGCCAAGCAAACTCGCCTGACCTGAAGCCCATAGAGAATCTACAGGACATTACCAAGAGAAAGATGAGAGACATGAGACCGAACCATGCAGAAGAGCTGAAGGTCTCTATTGAAGCATCCTGGTCTTCCATAACACCTCAGCAGTGCCACAGGCTGATAGCTTCCATGCCACGCCGTGTTGATTTCATGTAACATTCTAATTTTCTGAGATTGTGGATTTGGGGTTTTCATGAGCTGTACACCATAATCATCTCAATTGTGACAAATCACAGCTTAAACTATCTTGCTTTGCATGTAATGAGTCTATCTTATATGTTAGTTTCACTTTTTAAGTTGCATTACTGAAATAACTGAACTTTTGCATGAAATTCTAGTAGCCCTTTGTCCAACTTCAGGTTTTAGGTCTAATCTAACAATCTTTACTTAAGAATTGATTGACTGATAAACTAAGGGCCAAAGCTTAGATGGTCGTTAATTTTACAATACCAGCCAGAGTAATGCTCCAGAAATCCCAAATCTACCTCTCTCCAACCCCCTACAGTCTAATCCAGAGGCACAGCTTTATTTATTGGTTCAATTGACTTCATTTTCCCTAAGGGGGAAATCTGTCATGAGCACAAGTGGTGTACACAGTATATACAAGGTACATACACACCCCTCTATGGTGAAGATATGAAATACACAATAAAAAAATAAATAAATAAATAAAATAAAACTAACTAAATAAAGTCATCATAAACACAGTACACAGAGGGCAAGGTCTTTAGTTCTTGAATTAAACAGTACATTTGAAAGAGAGAGAGAGAGAGAGAGAGATGGTTCCAGTCACTTCAGGACTACTCATCCTTACTGTAACACTCTGCTGCAGAGGGCCACCATGGGAACACAGATGGACTCTCCAGACACCACATTCTGTTAACCACACTTAAACTTCAGACCTAAGGATAGAAAAACTTCTATCCAAACTTCATAGATAGACCAAACTTCAGTTCTGGGAGCTTCACTCATGTTGTGTTCTTTCTGCAGTTACACTGGAGGATTCTTTCACTACACCAGATCACAGAGAACTGGCTGCTGCACCACCTCGACCTGCCTGCCACCACGCCTTTACTGGTGTACTGACACAGATAACACTTCACTGACACCTGAGTCACTGCTTCTCAACTGTCTCCCTGGACTGCAAAGAAATCTGCACTGGGTTCTCCACATTCCTAGCATTGGTTAATAAAAGAGCTCACGTTTGTCACGGCTGGTCCGTGTGAGGCAGGCTTGGAGGACCCAAAAGCAGACACAAATAGGCTGGATTCAATATAACGGAGTTTAATTCAAAATGAGGAGGTGAAAGAGAGAGAGAGATGATCAAAAGAAACCAGTACTTGGGGTGCTGTCTGAAAAGAGCTGTGGCGTGGCTTGGTTGTGGCGGTGGATGAGAGACATAGAGCACTGAACGCACAGATTGAACGAGCGCAGCAGAGGAGTGAGCGTGGCTGTGTGGGGAGGTGAGGGCTTTGGTGCACTTGTAAAATCCGGTCTGCAGTTGGAGGGAGAGATTGGAGTCTCAGCAATCCAGAGGATAAAGGCAGGGCCGGAGTCAAAAACAGAAGCAAAGGTTCAAAGCCGGGTTATCACTCAACGTAGTGAACAGTTCCAACTCGTGAAGCTAAGGGTGTAACCAGAAGAGAAAAAAGGGTCAATAACATGAAAGGCAAAAAGGTATTATTTTCACAAAACACTAGACACAAAAAACACTAGGCTTGTGGCACGCAATAATTCGGCACTGGATGGTTGTTTGTGGCTGGTTTAAGTAGGGAGAAAGTGACGAGTGAAATGCAGAGCAGGTGTGCTCATGCCGGTGAATGAGGCGGCAAAACAGAAGCCGTGGGATGGAATGTGGAGAGGAGTTGCAGGTGATCATGGCTTGGTTTGAGCGGAGGGCGTGACATGGCGTCCTGTTACAATGTTTCTCTGTTCACTGTTCACCTGGTCTCTTTGTGCCTGTGTTTTTTTTTTTGTTTGTTTTTTCTCTCAGTTGTGTTTTTGTTATTATTATTATTATTATTATTATTATTATTATTATTATTATGGATACGGTTTCTATTTCTGTAGGACAGATTCTGTATATATATATATATACTATACTATACTATATACTGTATATACTACCATATCATATATGTGTGCCTAGTACTGTTTCATTCATATTTTACATTACATGCAGTTTGTAACGTATTACGTTTACTTGCAATTGTACTTTAAAAATATAACCTACGTATCTACAGTATAAGCAAATTTAACTACTTCAGCGGTGAATGAGAAATTTGGTCTGGCTTTTAGATAAAGTCCTTATTTGATATAATTTTATTATTAAACTAATTGTCTTATTATAAATCCAATTCTTATTTTCTATATTTCTATATAGTCCTTCAGAGCAAGCACTGTGTCAGAAGATTCTGCTGAATCTCTTCTCGCCTTTCATTCACGATAGGTGTGAATTTATCAAACCGGGTGCGCTGTTGGCAAATACTGTAGGGGGTTTTAGATGAATTAACAGGACAGTGCGGACGTCTCTGCCTACATTTTATTTCCCCAGCAAATGAAATCAGACGTCATAGTTGGAGTTGATACTTTGAGTGTAATTCACGAATTTACTGATTATTTTTCAGATTCAGATTGACCTGTATATCAACTTGATAACTGGCGAATGCTATTAAATGCCGCATATGTTTAACCCATGGGTGAACAAGACCAAATTACAGCCTACAGTATATATCTACTGCTACTGTATGGTACCTTTACTAACATTTAAAACTATGTATTATAATCAGTGGTGCAGAGGTGTATAATAAACCGAAAAGATAAACACAAAAAAGTTGGACAGCTATTTATTTAATTATCATTTTAAATATTTATCAACAACATCCATCCATCAATGCAGTATTGTTATCGATAAATCGCATGCGTTTATCACCTTTTGATGATCAAAACGCTGCCTTTTGTAAAGTGAAAGTGCGAGCCGCGGGTTTGAAATGAATTGTAGATTAATCTCATTTCATTATTATAAGCCAAATTTATGAATTACACTCGAACGGGCGATAGAGCTCTGATTAGACTACGTATACTAGTAAATAGGCTCAACATCCCGGAGCCCAGGCCTCATTTAAAGAAAAAATAATAATTAACAAATATTGTAAGTAAACAACAGTAGCACAAGTTTAAAAAAAATATTTAGACTCTTTGTCAGGGTACTGTAAATTGGTACTGTAAATCGGTCAGTGACAACCCCGTAAAATTCCATGTGCTGTAAATAGGTACAGTACTGTCCATCTGTATGAATTAACCGAGATGCCCACCCCCGTGAAAATGGCGAATTCAGGTTAAGGCTCCTCGGCGAGAGGTTTTGTCCGGACCACTGAGCTTCTACAGATTCTAAAATTGACATTGTTACTGTTTTTTAATACCTGCAGTGGAAGAGTCTGAGAATGTATTTACCATAAGCTTTGTTGTATTGTTTTTAATTACTATACACAACCTATGATTTCACCTATGCCTCTATTTTACAAATGGAATATTTTTATGTTACCCTCTCAAACTGCTGGGTTAAATGTTAAAGTGCTGGGTTATTTTATCTATTTATTATTATTTAGTAGATTGCCTGTTAGAAATACCCAAATGAAATGAATCCGCTGGGTTAGGGTTAGGGTTAGGGTTATATATATATATAATTATAAAATTATTGTATTGTATTCTATTCTATTCTATTCTATTCTATTCCTTCTGTCCTGCAGAGGGAACAACATAGTTTATTCAATATGATCACTTTGCATATTTATTAATAATTCATATGTAATAATTCTATATTTAATTTCAATAACTTCCAGGTCATGTGACCTGTTGTCTCAAAATCTTTTCTACCATTTGTGTCCACCTGTCCTGCAGAGGGCACAATCTTTTTTCATTAAATCTTATGACGTTATATATTTATTAATATGTTTTTATATAAATATGATTCATTTGATTTCAATAGCTTCAAGGTCATGTGACCTTGTGGCACAAGATCCTTTCTAAAATGTGTAACCATCTGTCCTGCATAGTGCACAAACTTTTTTTTTTTGTTACTTACAGTACTAGCACTTTGCATGTTTATTAATCCTTTTTAATTAAAATATTAATTATTTTATTTATTTCAACAACTTCCTTGCAATATTAATGATTTTATTTCAATTAAAATAGCTCATAATAGGCCATCCTTGAATTTCATCTTGGGTCCGAAATGAAAGCCATTTTGAGAATGAAATAAATGAAACATACTGTAGATATATGTAGATTTATATTTAACATTTCAAATATGGAAAAATTATTATGGATGCAGTCATTTGGACCATCCTATGTGTTGGCTGGCCTGGCAGACACTATGTACATGAGCCCCTTCATAGTCTTTCTGCCTTCTTTTTTTCGTAGTAGTGATTAACCTTTTAATAGCGCTGTGCCCACTCTTTAGTCTATAGCAAATGACATGTAGTCAGTTACTACTTGCACAACTTCTTCAGTCGCAAGCAGGGCTGGTTCATCTGTATAATGGAACTTGCAGGCATACAAAACTGATCGGATGGTCGGCGGATCAAGCCTCAACTCCTCCAGGTTGCCTTTGTTGAGCCCTTGAGCTAGGCCCTTAACCCTATCTGCTCCAGGGGTGCTGTATCATGGCTGACCCTGCACTCTGATATGCGAAGAAATTTTTTTAGTGTGCAGTAATACATGTGACAAATAAAGGCTTAAGTCAGGGTGTCCCAGTGTGTACACCCATGTACAGATTTTTAGGGCCCAAGCACTATGACATCAGCCCTATTACGCTAAGTGTGTGGACTTCCTTCCTTGGTTTTCCCACGTCCCCCCCGCACAACTTGCACTCCAACAATGACAACAATTGCATAGCAAGCATGGTAGTGTAGTGGTTAGCACTGTCGCCTTGCACCGCCAGGGTCTGGGTTTGATTCCCGGCCAGGCTCGAAAAAAAGAACAATTAAAATCCGTAAAATGTGCAGTGTAATGAGTGCAATCCTGTAGAACCACAAATGTTGCTACTGTATTTTTTGTAAAATTTACGTTTTTTTTTTTTTTTTTTTTTACAGTGCAATAACGGTGCTACCGTATTTTTTACCTGTAAAATTCTGGTAACCACAGCTGCCAGTTTTCTTAGCGTAAATGTTACCGTTTTTTTGGACAGTGTGGCAACAAGCGTTTGTTTCTTAACACGTGAATCTGAGGGGAGCGTTTAATGTTCAGAGCACAGACCTGACCAAACACCACTCCTGAAGCTGTCTCCCTGTGTGTCTCAGGAAAATGGTGGAGGTGCGTATTTCAGTAGATCAGGACCAGTTCATCAGTTCAGTCTGTCTGGGTCACAAAGTTACTGGCACTAAATTTCAAAATCTCGGAATTAGAAACATATTTAATGGGAAAAAAATAAATAATAACACTGAAGTGCATTTTACACTCGTTTAACTCGTATTAGACTAACAAGTCTCCCTGAGATTCTGATTCTAAAATATGATTTACTACATACAGTTAGGAATTTTCTGACATTGTGGATTTGGGGTTTTAATAAGCTGGACGCCATAATCATCTCAGTTATGACAAATAGCAGCTTGAACTATCTTCCTTTGCATGTAATGAGTCTCTCTCATGTATTAGTTTCACCTTTTAAGTTGCATTACAGAACTAAATGCACAATATTCAAATTGTTTTGAGTTTCACCTGTAATTATATTCTAAACCAAGAACAATATTTTTTCTTCATTTGTTTACATCTGTCATTCTTCTTTATGAATATGTTTCTCCTGCTCTTCAATTTAACGCTTTAAACATTAGATGCCGAGTCAGTATTTTGATCAGTCAGTAGGATTTATTTTTTAGCAGAAAACAGATCATGACTTATACGTGTGGGACATCAACTGTTGAGAGATGTTTTACTCTGATTAACAAATTACTTTGTTTGTTAGAAAGAAAGACATTTTCTTTTTCACTTATGTTCACTGATGTGCAAGTCATGCTAAGTAAGTTAACTGGAATTTCTAAGTGTGTGAGTGAGAATGAGTGGGTGTATGTTTGCGTGCATGTGTGCCCTGCGATGGATCAGCATCCTATCCAGGGTGTTCCCATCTCGTGCCGGAAGTCTCCTGGGATAAACTTCAATGTTGTTCAGGAAGAGCAGAATACAGATTGAATGAAGGAAATGTACAGTACACTGCAACAACTATCCCAGATTTTCCCCCTACATACCACTAGAGGGCATCTTTCATCATGTACTCAACTCATTCCCTGATTGTTTTTATAAAATGCACATGAACCATTCAGAAATCGCAGTTTGCTAGTGAATCTCCTCAGTTGTGAGTCGTGTTTGTTCTGGATAGATCTTGTGTTTATGATCTCGCCTCTCATCTGCCTTTGTCCAGATCTCTGATTTTAAGGAGACTTCTGTCTATGGTGTTTTAACCCTGCACTGTCTAGGTTAGATAAACACTGTTAACACTACTGCAGATTTCTACACTTTCCATTATGTTAAAATGACACAAAGCTTAAACGACACATGTCAGTCTGGGTTTCCTCCAAGTTTCTCCTACTTCTCAAGTAGGATTCTCAATGTGTGTGTACGTGTGTGTTTGTATCTATTTTAAACAATTAATAAAGTCAATAAAAAAGTTAAATAATAATACACACATGCAATGTACGAATGACGTGTGTGTGTGAAGGTGCAGGGACATGTCCCCAGTTACATGTGTTACTGTAATCCATTATCACCATCTACTATACACACATAACTCAGGACATGTCCCCTGCACTCTGTGAATTCAGTATATCAGGTGAAAGTCTGACTCCATGGTGCACAGAAAGCTCACATTTATTTATTCAAATCATTTCACATAAACACTTTTAATTCCTTTATTCAGTCATCTTCAGTAAGAGCTGTATACTGGTCACGGTGGATCTGGAGCTTTTACCAGCACACACACACACACACACACACACACACACACACACACACACACACACACACACACACACACACACACACACAGACAATGTGTAATGTCGGATGATTCAGAACTGTATCACCTCTATATATCTACATTGTGTGTTAGTGAGACAGACGACTGAGCGACAATGTGACAATGTGCAGGAATTTTACACAAAACACTACACACTTTATTCTGGATCACACAATCTCACAGAGGAATTAAACAACCAGTAGAACCCAAACCCAAACCCAGCGTACAGGGGCTGAGTGAATGTGGTGTGGACTCTGTGGAGGAGCTTCATGGTGTCAGAGACGCTGTAGAAGGACAGAGTTCCTGCACTGTGATCCACATACACTCCTATTCTGGAGGATGATGGAGCTCCGAGATCAGTCGTAATGCTGTTGTAATAGAAAGAGAGAGAAGAAGAAGAAGAACACCGCAGACTCCAGGACTGATTGTTGCGTCCAAACACACACTCATAACCCCGTCCTTTCCTGCTGATGTCTTTATATGAGACTGATATGGACACACCAGGACCGCTCCACTCCACCTCCCAGTAACAGCGTCCACACACACTCTCCTTACACAACACCTGCCACCAGTAATCAAATCTTTCTGGATGATCAGAGTACTGCTGCTTTCTCTCACTGTATCTCAGCGCTCTGTTCTTCTCAGACAGAATGAGGTGACGATGTGCCGTGTTGGGATCCAGAGTCAGATAACAGAAATCTAAAATAAAAGAGAAAAACAAACTGAACAATGTGAACATGTTGGGTTTAATTCACAGAATACTGTATATTCATGTGGAGAGTGAGACAGCTGTCTGTGTGCACTGATATCTGAGGGAGAAACGTCTCAATGTTCATTCGAAATTTTATTTTTAAGTCCTGTGATTTCTTCTTACTTTTTAATGTTTAGAATTTTTGTAGCTGTTTTTGTAAGATATAGTATAATGAGATATTATTATTTTTAGTAGTAGGATTACTCTCTCTCTCTCTCTCTCTCTCTCTCTCTCTCTCACTCACACACACACACACACACACACACACACACACACACACACACACACACACACACACTTATTTATACTCTTATTCAATTGCCATTTTAATAAAAATTTTATTTCTAATAAGCATTTGTCTCTACTGAATAGTTTCTAAAGCGTGTTTAAAGATAACAATACTCGATCAAACTGATCATTATGTGTGTGTGTGTGTGTGTGTGTGTGTGTGTGTGTGTGTGTGTGTGTGTACATTTCAGAAACTCTTCTCTGCTCTGTGGTTCTGGTAGTGAAAAGATCTGAACTGCTGCAGCTGTGGAGAGAAAAATGGAAATGAAGACAAAAAGCATCATCAGGTTGTAAAAGATGGAAACAGTTTAAAGTGATACAGTCAGTTTATTCATTTAAATCAGTATTTTAGTTCAAACTGTCTGCAGGAAGGTCAGCAGGAGCATTGCTAAGAAATAAGACTTCACAGAGCGAGTAAAGACGTCCATCATTGTGTTTCTCCAGCAGGAACAGCTCCTCTTACCATGTGGAGGGATTTTGTTGAATTCCTCCTCACAGAATTCCTCGAGTCTCTTCTTCAGATCTGAGAGAGAATTCCTCACTCCATCAAATGAGAGATGTTGATGGACACTGATGCTGGATGTCTGAAAGTCTGGTCTTTCATATGGAGGAGACCGACGTCCAGAAACTAAAGCCTACAGGAAGCAGATTAAATGTAAAACACACTTGTGACATCAGGAGACATCAACTGTTCCATTAACAAGAGGTGTTTTAGAGAGTGTGTGAGGAACAGCTGTGTGTGTAGATCAGACAGTGAGTGTTACCTGGAGGAACTGGATGTGATCGTGTGTGTGTGAAAGCTGCTCCAGCTCAGTGAGTCTCCTCTGAAGATCAGCAATCTCCTGCTCCAGTTGCTCCAGGAGTCGTTCAGCTCGACTCAGTTCAGCCTTCTCCTGAGCTCTGATCAGCTCCGTCACCTCCGAGCGCTTTTTCTCCATGGAGCTGATCAGCTCAGTAAAGATCCTCTCACTGTCCTCCACTGCTGTCTGTGCACTCAGCTGTTACACACACACACACACACACACACACACACACACACACACACACACACACACACACACAGGATGTAAAGCTCATCTATCATTCCCTCTCTTACTGCGACTCTAAGTGTCTCCATGTTGTCCATGTTGTGTGTGTTTCTAGGAGCAGCTCTGTCTCTGCTCACTGCTCACCTTTATAGTGTTCACAGCCTGTTTCAGCTCCTGCACCTTCTTCTGCTTCTCCTGGAGTCTCTGCTGGGATTTCATCTGCTTCTCCTTTAACTCACTCTGCGGAAAAATCGATTACCTCCATAAGATTATAATTTTTGAATATAAACACCCTGGCAAAAAAATATATATATATATTTAAGAGGCTTTGATGATTAATGTTTGAGCTGCAGCATTTTTTTTATTATACTTTCATACAAGTAAATTAAATTATACAATTAAACTGCGGCTGAGATTACTGGAATTTGAAGATTTCCAGTGGATTATTAACACCTGGTTCTTGACCCTCTATTTCTCAGGAGAATTGTGCTGATTGGAGATCACTTACACCATTGGTGAAGTTGAATGGCAAAAGAAGGCATGTAGAAGTCAGAGCTGTTTTATAGTGAACTAGCCAAGTACATGTAGTTGACAATTAAATAGTTTACAGAAATAATTAAAATGTTTCATCTAAAAATAATCAGCTGATCTTTAATGTAATCAGTCATATTATTTGAGGTCCGTTGAGGTCCACGTCCATGTCTGTGTGTCTCTCTGTACAGCAATATTGTACAATAATATTGTAACGTTTCTTACGGTGGTGCAGACGAGGCATAGATGTAGAGGTGAAGATGTTGAAGATGGTTTTTAATAATAATCAAGAAATAAACAAACACATTTAGCTGAAGAACAAAAACAAGTCACTACAAACTGACCCAACACATAACAAGTTTACTTTAACAAATGCAAGACAAAGAACTAGAACTCAAGCAGACTATTTATAGCGAAACAAATGAGCCAACTCGGTTCAGATGAGCGCCCGTCACCTGACCGAGGTGCATTCTGGGAAATGCAGTCAGCTTTAAGAAAAACTACGAAAGAAACAAAAAGTCTCTGGGTGCCAGGCGCCCTCTAGGGGTTCTCCCTGACAAATATTTTAATTTATTGACATGCACCTGTATATATATATATAATGAGTTCTCACCTGTTTCTCAGCTCTTTCTGCTGCAACTGTTACAGCGTCATGACTTTTATGTTTATCCAACATGCACAAAGAGCAAATACAGGTTTGATCAGTACGGCAGTAGATCTCCAGCACTTTGTCATGTTCAGAGCAGATCTTCTCTTGTAGTTTTGCTGAAGCTTCAATTAATGTGTGTTTTTTCAAAGCTGGAAGTTCGAGATGTGGTTTCAGATGAGTTTCACAAAGAGAAGCCAGACACGTCAGACAGGACTTGATGGCTTTGTGTTTTCTCCCGGTGCAGAAATCACACTCCACATCTCCAGGTCCAGCGTAACAGTGAGCAGGAGAAGCAGCTTGGACTTCAGTCGTCTTCTTCAGTTTCTCCACCACTTCAGCCAGCATGTTGTTTCTGCGTAGAACAGGCCTTGGAGTGAAAGTGTCTCTGCACTGAGGACAGCTGTAGACGCCCTTCTGATCCTCCTGATCCCAGCAGTCATTAATACACACCTTACAGAAACTGTGACCACAGGAGAGAGTCACCGGATCCTTCAGGAGATCCAGACACACTGGACAGATGAACTGATCCACTGAAAGCTGATCTACTGAAATACTGGCCTCAGCCATTTTCTTACTTTCACACACGGGCAGAGGCACTCTGAGTTTCGTTTTCTTTTACAATAACTTCCTGGTTCTCTGTGTGTGTGTGTGTGAGTGATAGAGAAAGGAGGAGGAGCACAAATACAAAAATGATGAAACTTCTCTGTTAACCGTTTCATCTCTGTTTATTTTATGCATCTGTTGAAACATTCATTTTTGCACACTTTTATGAAATTCTACAGACACCTGAAGCAAAACCTAAAACCTCTGCCTCTGTCAGTGAATTAAATGTAACCATTTTTTCCTAGTAATTTTAAATAGTTTGCTCATACAATTATATACATAAATAAATAAATAAATCTACTTGAAGTGGATGATTCCATATGGTGTTTTTGTTTTAAAAGTTTTTTTTTTAAAAAAGACTGTATAGTGGACACAATACTTTTGTCAAATTAATTTAATAAAAATGCATTTAATAGATGTGTTTTAATAAAAAAAGAGTAACATTTTTACATGAGTAAACAAATGCATGTTAAAAAATCTAAAATCCAAAAAAAATTGAAAATTTGACCAGAGACACAATCACTGTTAGTCTCTCTGTCCAAACATTTACTCAGGCGTCACTAACTCTCCTGTTCTCTCCTTTTCATGTCGAGCTCAGAAAGAAAAAGGATCTAGGTGGACTTACCCAGATGATTAATGAATCAGGAGCTATGGAAATCAAAGTAATGATATTTTATCTAAAGTACCACACACACACACACACACACACACACACACACACACACACACACACACACACATAGAGTTATTCTAATGATTGTAGGTAAATAGACAGAGACAGATTAAAT
The DNA here is from genome assembly GCA_030347435.1 of Clarias fuscus. Classification (NCBI taxonomy): domain Eukaryota; kingdom Metazoa; phylum Chordata; class Actinopteri; order Siluriformes; family Clariidae; genus Clarias; species Clarias fuscus. Next base: position 4,545,054 of record CM059204.1, on the reverse strand, counting down.
CAGTACTTTATCACTACTATGTTTAATGTGACATATCCTTGTTCCCAAAGTGCTGTCAAAGCGCATTAATAGAAAGATATGTGGAAGGGAAAAGTGTGGAAGAAAAAGGTGCACAAGCAGCAGGGATGACCGCAGCCTGGAGAGGATTGTCAGGAAAAGGCCATTCAAAAGTGTTGGGGACTTTCACATGTAGTGGACTGAGGCTGGAGTCAGTGCATCAAGAGCCACCACACACAGACGGATCCTGGACATGGACTTCAAATGTCGTATTCCTCTTGTCAAGCTGGGAGAACTGGTCTGGAATGTCATCTGCTGGTGTTGGTCCACTGTGCTTCATTAGGTAGAGGGTCAACACAGCCGTCTACCAGGAGATTTTGGAGCACTTCATGCTTCCTGCTGCAGACAAGCTTTATGGGGATGCTGACTTCATTTTCCAGCAGGACTTGGCACCTGCCCACACTGCCAAAAGCATCAAAACCTGGTTCAATCGGATTACTGTGCTTGATTGGCCAGCAAACTCGCCTGACCTGAAGCCCATAGAGAATCTACAGGACATTACTAAGAGAAAGATGAGAGACATGAGACCGAACCATGCAGAAGAGCTGAAGGTCGCTATTGAAGCATCCTGGTCTTCCATAACACCTCAGCAGTGCCACAGGCTGATAGCTTCCATGCCACGCCGCATTGAGGCAGTAATTGCTGCAAAAGTCCTCAAACCAAGTACTGAGTACATATGCATACTTATACTTTTCAGAGGCCCGATATTGTTCTATGTAGAATCCTTGTTTTATTGATTTCATGTAACATTCTAATTTTCTGAGATTGTGGATTTGGGGTTTTCATGGGCTCCATTACTGAAATAACTGAACGTTTGCATGAAATTCTAGTAGCCCTTTGTCCACTCTTCAGACACCACATTCTGTTAACCACACTTTCCATTCTTTTCAATATTTCTTTATTCCTTCTTTTTACTCAAGTTTAACACAGATCAACCAGGCAAAACTGGGATCTAAATTCTCCCCAGGCCGGGTCTGCAGGTGGGCAAACCAAAAAGAATCAAAACAAAACATAAAGGTGATCTCTGTCGCTATTTACTGGGTGCCAGGCGATGACACCTCCAACTCAAACGAACCCCACCTGCAGACACTGCTCAGTCCTGGGGGAAAACAAGATGAGACACAACATGTTAAAGAACATGTAGACTCAGACATATACAGACATTGCGCGACAGTGAACAGGCGTCGCTCCACGGGTTCGAATGGAATATACAGTATAGACAGACACACAAGGGAATCACAGGTGCTCATCATTTAGTGATTACGTGCAGGTAGTACACACATAGACACACTAGGTGGGGACAAAGCGTCAACTCAGTAATTCGGTGAGCGAGATCTTATTTCCCTGTGCTGTGGTGGTACAGGTGTTACAGTAATTAAACATACTGTCTTAGCTTTATGGAATATTTTTTTAACCCTGTAAGATTTGCATATAAATGTGTAAGAAGTAAAACACATAAAATGCTACATGGAGATGTGATGGTAGTAAATAAATCTGCTGCAGATGTTTAAAACTTTTTCTGTTACAAAACCAGAAGTATTAACTAAGATTAAAATTCAAATTCAAATTCAAATTTTATTTGTCACATACACAATCCTACACAGTACGATATGCAGTGAAATGCTTAGGCAACTGCCCTGACCTAAGAGAATAAAATTAAATCAAATATAAAATATAGAATATAAAATGTAAAATGTAAGAATATAAAATATAAAATGTAAGTAAGTAAAAAAAAAATTGTAATTGTACAAATGGACAAGTGGAAATATTTCAAAAATTCCAATTTTGAAATATTGAAATTTTTATTTTAATATGCAAATATGCAGTAAAGTGACATGTTAAATGTTAAAGTGGCTTGTGTGCATACTACCCATGAGTGAGCAGGTGTGCAGTGAGGACAAGTGAGCTAATGTCCTGAATGTCATTCAGGTGCTCTGACCAGCCGTTCAAAGCACTGTCCAGAGTGTCCAGAGTGAGTGCAGAAGCATGTGTGGATGTGCAAGATGCATCAGTACTGTGTGTTGTACTGATTAAGAGACCGTATCGCCTGCGGGAAGAAGCTCCTCCTCAGTCTCTCTGTGTTGGCCTTCAGGGAGCGGAATCGCTTTCCTGACCTCAACAGAGAGAACAGTCCATTGCTGGGGTGACTGAGGTCCTTCATGATCTTCCTGGCCTTGGTCCAGCACCGCTTGCTGTAGATCGAGTGCAGGTCAGGGAGCTCGGTGTGGATGATGCGCTCAGCTGATCGCACCACCCTCTGAAGAGTTCGTCTGTCCTGCATGGTGCTGTTCCCGAACCAGGTCGTGATGTTTCCCGTCAGGATGCTCTCTATGGTGCAGGAGTAGAAGTTCCTAAGCACCTTGGAGGGCAGTCTGAAGTCTCTCAGGCGTCTGAGGTGGTAGAGACGCTGTCGGGCCTTCTTCACCACGGTGTTGATGTGACAGGACCAAGACAGGTCCTGCGTGATGTGTACACCGAGGTAACGGAAGCTGTCCACTCTCTCCACTGGGCTCTTGTTGATGACGGGGGTCTGGTAGTTCCTCTTCTGCTTTGTGCTGAAGTCCACTATCAACTCCTTTGTCTTGCTGACGTTGAGAAGGAGGTTGTTCGTCTGACACCAGTTCTCCAGATTTCCAATCTCCTTCAGGTAGGCCGTCTCATCGTTGTCAGTGATCAGGCCGACCACGACGGTGTCATCAGCAAACTTGATGATGGTGGTGGAGTTGGTAGTGGCTACGCAGTCGTGAGTGTACAAAGAGTACAGTAGAGGGCTCAGAACACAACCCTGTGGGGCTCCAGTGCTGAGGGTGATGGAGGCTGAGACATGTCCACCCATCCTTACTGCCTGTGGTCTCCCCGTTAGGAAATTGGAGATCCACTGACACAAGGATGAGCTGAGTCCCAGGTGCTCCAGCTTGGTGGTGAGTGTAGAGGGAATTATGGTGTTAAATGCTGAGCTGTAGTCGATGAAAAGCATTTTCACATAATTCCCCCTTCTAGTGTCCAGGTGAGTGAGAGCAGTATGGAGTAGATGAGCGATGGCGTCATCTGTAGAGCGGTTTGAACGGTAGGCAAACTGAAGTGGATCTAGTGTGTCTGGTAGTGAGGAGATGATGAAGTCTCTGACCAGCCGTTCAAAGCACTTCATCACCACTGATGTGAGGGCTACAGGTCTATAGTCATTGAGGGAAGCAGGATGTGGTTTCTTTGGAACAGGAACAATGATGGACTCTTTGAAGCATGTGGGGATCACCGACTGAGATAAGGAGAGGTTGAATATCTCTGTGAACACTGGTGCTAGCTGGTCTGCGCAGGCTCTGAGGACTCTACCTGAGATGCCGTCTGGTCCTGCTGCTTTCCTGGTGTTCACTCTCCTGAAGGCTCTCCTCACGTCATGCTCGGAGATGATAAACGCGTTTCCGGTGCTGGCAATGACTTCCTGTCTGCAGCCATTAGCAGCGCTAGCATTAGCAACGCTAACGTCTTTAGCTGCAGCCTCGAAGCGAGCATAAAAGGTGTTCAGCTCGTCTGCCAGAGTCGTGTCCGCGTTTGTCATACCGGATGTTGGAGCTTTGTAGTCCGTTATCGTTCTTAGTCCCTGACACAGGCTCCTAGAGTCACTCTGTTGGAGTTGTGACTCTAGCTTCCTCCCGTAGCGCTGCTTCGCCTCCTTCACCGCCTTCCGGACGTTATATGCCGCAGCCTTGTACATGTCCATGTCCCCCGAAGCAAGTCCCGTATTGTAGGCAGCAGCGCGAGATCTCAGAGCGTCGCGGATGGTTTTATCCACCCACGGCTTCTGATTGGGAAACGTTCTGATGGTCGTTTTCTGTACGGTATCATCCGCTAGTTTCCCGATGAATCCCACAACCGCTTCCGTAAACACGCTGACGTCATCGGAGCTGTTTCGGAACATGTCCCAGTCTGCGTCATCGAGTGCGTCTTGAAGCGCGGCTACCGATTGGTCCGTCCAGCGCGCGACCTCCCTCTGAACCGGAAGTTCCTGTTTGAGCCTTTGTTTATATTTTGGCATGAGGAAGATGGCGGCATCGTCAGATTTCCCAAACGGTGGACAAGATTGTGCCTTGTAGCCGTCTTTAACTGGTGTGTAACAGTGGTCCAGTGTCCTTTCGCCCCTGGTCGGGCAGGTGATGTGCTGATGGAAGTTAGGCGCTGCACGTTTGAGGTTGGCACTGTTAAAGTCCCCCGCCACAATAAGCGCAGCGTCCCGGTGTTGTGTTTGGTGCTGTGTGAGTGCCTCATGCAGCTCGCATAAGGCAGTGTCCGTGTCCGCTTGTGGCGGAATATAAACGGCGCTGATTATGACCGATGTGAACTCCCGAGGAAGATAAAAAGGACGACATTTGATAGTTAATAGTTCCAGGTTGGGTGTGCAGGAGCGTGCGAGAGGAACAACGCTCGCGCTGTTGCACCAGCTGCTGTTCACCATTAAGCACACGCCGCCTCCCCTTGTCTTCCCCGAGTCCCGTGTCCTGTGCATGCGGTGAACCGAGAAGAACTCGGCCGGCTGGATGGCGTGGTCCGGCACCGCTGGGTTCAGCCATGTCTCGGTGAAGCAGAGAAGATTGCAGTCCCGAATGTCTCTCTGGAACTTTATCCTGGCCCTGAGGTCATCGAGCTTGTTCTCCAGTGACTGGACATTGGCGAGCAGGATGCTAGGCAGAGGTGTGCGGTGTGCACGCGCTCTCAGCCTGTTCCTGACGCCGGCTCGTTTTCCTCGGGGCCGCCGCTTCGCGTCGCGTCCTTTGTTTTCCCTCAGGATCTCACTCGGCCAGCTCGGATCCGGAGTTAAAAACGTCGAATTGTGAGTACATTGTAAACCAATAGAAATAAGAGTATCTCTATCGTACTTAATGCACTCAATGATGGTGAATTAGCCGGATTAAAGTTATTGAAAGTTAACTTAAAAAGCGAAAACAAGGAAAAATAGGTCGGAGCAGTCGCGACGGCAGCCGACCTCACCGGCGCCATCTTTTCAATTTATGCACATTTAAGCAAATTTAATTTCTCACCATCCTTTGAACATTACAACCAACTAAATCCCCCTAACTCCGCCCCTACACATGACCATTATTAACTTTTCAAACAAACTGAGTCATGTAACTCGATATGTGTTGGATGGTATGTTTGAATTTCTAAATCCCATTAGAGATCATCATTCGTTTTTACTGTAAAATAATTATTTTACCTTATCATTAGTGATGCACTCTGACTAATCCCAGGCCATGACATGTTAATGTGGTAGTGCCTTATTATTGAGTGTGTAACATTTAAATTTCGTTTTGTTATTAATTGGCTAATATTTTTTATTTTAACTTATTGAAATAACACATTTCACATTTCTCCTTACAGTGATTAAAATCAACTAACAGCACATTAAACGTGGCCTGAATATGACTAAAGTCCTAACACGGTGTTTGAATTTTATAAATTTTTCTCAAGCAGCTATTCCGAGAACGAGATAACTGTCTCATGAGTGTCCTCCGGCACCCCCTGCTGGATCAGACTAATATCTCGGTCATTAAGTTCAATTAAAGTCTTCTCAATGTCTCAACTCTTACTGCTGAAAGAATAACTGCTAACTGAGCTCTAAACTACATGTATGGATTTATTATTATTACACCAATGACATGGATTTGTGTGTTATAATGTAATTTATTAGCGAAATTCACAACACATTAATATTATTTATAATAATGCGAGTCTGTGCTCACACATGTTCCATACGTATAAAGATATTCGTATTTATAAGTTCTCAAAATTCATTGAATTTCATTGTTTTACTCAGTGTTTTTATGAGTGTTCAGCTGGATTGTGTGTTAGTGAGACAGATGACTGAGCAACAGTGTGACGATGTGCAGGAATTTTACACAAAACTTTACACACTTCATTCTGGATCACACAATCTCACAGGAGAGTCAGACCACCAGTTGGGCCCAAACCCAGCGTACAGAGGCTGAGTGAATGTGGTGTGGACTCTGTGGAGGAGCTTCATGGTGTCAGAGACGCTGTAGAAGGACAGAGTTCCTGCGCTGTGATCCACATACACTCCTATTCTGGAGGATGATGGAGCTCTGAGATCAGTCCTAATGTTGTTGTGATAAAAATAGAGAGAAGAAGAAGAACACCACAGACTCCAGGACTGATTGTTGCCTCCAAACACACACTCATCACCCCGTCCTTTCCTGCTGATGTCTTTATATGAGACTGATATGGACACACCACCGCTCCACTCCACCTCCCAGTAACAGCGTCCACACACACTCTCCTTACACAACACCTGCCACCAGGAGTCAAATCTCTCTGGATGATCAGAGTACTGCTGCTCTTTCCCACTGTATCTCACCGCTCTGTTCTTCTCAGACAGAATGAGGTGACGATGTGCCGTGTTGGGATCCAGAGTCAGATAACAGAAATCTAAAATAAAAGAGAAAAACAAACTGAACAATGTGAACATGTTGGGTTTAATTCACAGAATACTGTATATTCATGTGGAGAGTGAGACAGCTGTCTGTGTGCACTGATATCTGAGGGAGAAACGTCTCAATGTTCATTCGAAATTTTATTTTTCAAAAGTCCTGTGATTTCTTCTTACTTTTTAATGTTTAGAATTTTTGTAGCTGTTTTTGTAAGATATAGAATAATGAGATATTATTATTTTTATTAGTACTATTACTCTGTGTGTGTGTGTGTGTGTGTGTGTGTGTGTGTGTGTGTGTGTGTGTGTGTGTGTGTGTGTGTGTGTGTACATTTCAGAAACTCTTCTCTGCTCTGTGTCTCTGGTAGTGAAAAGATCTGAACTGCTGCAGCTGTGGAGAGAAAAATGGAAATGAAGACAAAAAGCTTCATCAGGTTGTAAAAGATGGAAACAGTTTAAAGTGATACAGTCAGTTTATTCATTTTAAATCAGTATTTTAGTTCAAACTGTCTGCAGGAAGGTCAGCAGGAGCATTGCTAAGAAATACGACTTCACAGAGCGAGTAAAGACGTCCATCATTGTGTTTCTCCAGCAGGAACAGCTCCTCTTACCATGTGGAGGGATTTTGTTGAATTCCTCCTCACAGAATTCCTCGAGTCTCTTCTTCAGATCTGAGAGAGAATTCCTCACTCCATCAAATGAGAGATGTTGATGGACACTGATGCTGGATGTCTGAAAGTCTGGTCTTTTTAATGTAGGAGATCGACGTCCAGAAGCTAAAGCCTACAGAAAGCAGATTAAATGTAAAACACACTTGTGACATCATGAGACATCAACTGTTCCATTAACAAGAGGTGTTTTAGAGAGTGTGTGAGGAACAGCTGTGTGTGTAGATCAGACAGTGAGTGTTACCTGGAGGAACTGGATGTGATCGTGTGTGTGTGAAAGCTGCTCCAGCTCAGTGAGTCTCCTCTGAAGATCAGCAATCTCCTGCTCCAGTTGCTCCAGGAGTCGTTCAGCTCGACTCAGTTCAGCCTTCTCCTGAGCTCTGATCAGCTCCGTCACCTCCGAGCGCTTTTTCTCCATGGAGCTGATCAGCTCAGTAAAGATCCTCTCACTGTCCTCCACTGCTGTCTGTGCACTCAGCTGTTAGGACAAACACACACACACACACACACACACACACACACACACACACACACACACACACACACACACACACACAGGATGTAAAGCTCCTCTATCATTCCCTCTCTTACTGCGACTCTAAATGTCTCCATGTTGTCCATGTTGTGTGTGTTTCTAGGAGCAGCTCTGTCTCTGCTCACTGCTCACCTTTATAGTGTTCACAGTCTGTTTCAGCTCCTGCACCTTCTTCTGCTTCTCCTGGATTCTCTGCTGGGATTTCATCTGCTTCTCCTTTAACTCACTCTGAGGACAAATCGATTACCTCCATAAGATTATAATTATTGAATAGATAAACACCCTGTCAAAAAAATACATTTCCATCTTCAAATATTTAAGAGGCTTTGATGATTAATATGATTTCAGCTGCAGCAGTTATTTTAACTCTAATTATACAGAATGTGTAACTTCTTATTTGTTAAACAATGAAGTGATGTTCAAAAAGAGGTCAAGCAAAGGAAGTAACGAAGGCAACTAAAATTGGAAACATCATTGCTTTAAAAAAAATGATGTAACTGATGACCTCAAATATTTTGAGTTTTGCCAACTTAATCAGGTTTACAGTGTAAAAGTGAAGTAGAAGAACAAGTATAGTAAGAAGTATATTGTCATGCTGTGCTAAAGGATCCTGTCTATCACACAATACACGAGGAATTTGAAAAACTCTGCGTATAATCCTCACACCTTCAGTAACCGGTTGCTCTCATAAACGGACAAGACATGACCGAGACAGATTTGAGAAAATAACCTCCACTTATATAGACGCAATCGGGGGACAGAATGTTACATATGATTAGACCCACAAGGAGATTAACACACGAATGATGACCACAGACACACACACATGTATACATATACTGTATTTATGTTTAAATACATCCATCCCTATATTCATGCAAGATACTTTTCTTTTCTCCGCAGAGTCAGTCCGCGTCAGTCAGTCATGCTCTTTAACCAATCAGATGTGACCTCGGCATTTCAGCCAATCATAACCCGCCAGGAGCGCAGCCTAAATCCTGTTTACATGAAATAAACCTGCTCCCGAGCAGCTTTAAGCTTACGGACATGTTGCCATGACAGCAAGTGCGAGATTCACTTCGAAGAACGAAACAATCCAAGATCAGGACAAATCCACAACAATCACATCCAGCTAACTGATTTAGCGACGTACGAAGAACGGACCCCTGACCCAACACATAAAGTTTCAAGCAGACTATTTATAGCGAAACAAATGAGCCAACTCGGTTCAGGTGAGCGCCTGTCACCTGACCGAGGTGCATTCTGGGAAATGAAGTCAGCTTTAAGAAAAACTACGAAAGAAACAAAAAGTCTCTGGGTGCCCTCTAGGGGTTCTCCCTGACAAATATTTAAATTTATTGACATGCACCTGTATATATATATATATATATAATGAGTTCTCACCTGTTTCTCAGCTCTTTCTGCTGCGACTGATACAGCGTCATGACTTTTATGTTTATCCAACATGCACAAGGAGCAAATACAGGTTTGATCAGTACGGCAGTAGATCTTCAGCACTTCGTTATGTTCAGAGCAGATCTTCTCTTGGAGTTTTGCTGAAGCTTCAATTAATGTGTGTTTTTTCAAAGCAGGAAGTTCGAGATGAGGTTTCAGATGAGTTTCACAAAGAGAAGCCAGACACATCAGACAGGACGTGACGGCTTTGTGTTTTCTCCCGGTGCAGAAATCACACTCCACATCTCCAGGTCCAGCGTAACAGTGAGCAGGAGAAGCAGCTTGGACTTCAGTCTTCTTCAGTTTCTCCACCACTTCAGCCAGCATGTTGTTTCTGTGTAGAACAGGCCTTGGAGTGAAAGTGTCTCTGCACTGAGGACATCTGTAGACGCCCTTCTGATCCTCCTGATCCCAGCAGTCATTAATACACACCTTACAGAAACTGTGACCACAGGGGAGAGTCACCGGATCCTTCAGGAGATCCAGACACACTGGACAGATGAACTGATCCACTGAAAGCTGATCTACTGAAATACTGGCCTCGGCCATTTTCTTACTTTCACACACAGGCAGAGGCACTCTGAGTTTCGTTTTCTTTTACAATAACTTCCTGGTTCTCTCTGTGTGTGTGTGTGTGTGTGTGTGTGTGAGTGAGTGATAGAGAATGGAGGAGGAGCACAAATACAAAAATGATGAAACTTCTCTGTTAACCGTTTCATCTCTGTTTATTTTATGCATCTGTTGAAACATTAATTTTTGCACACTTTTATGAAATTCTACAGACACCTGAAGCAAAACCTAAAACCTCTGCCTCTGTCAGTGAATTAAATGTAACCATTTTTTCCTTTTTGCTTATACAATTATATACATAAATAAATAAATAAATCTACTTGAAGTGGATGATTCCATATGGTGTTTTTGTTTTAAACGTTTTTTTTTTTTTTTAAAAGACAGTATAGTGGACACAATACTTTTGTCAAATTAATTTAATAAAAATGCATTTAATAGATGTGTTTTAATAAAAAAAGAGTAACATTTTTACATGAGTAAACAAATGCATGTTAAAAAAAAAATAGAAAATTTGACCAGAGACACAATCACTGTTAGTCTCTCTGTCCAAACATTTACTCAGGCGTCACTAACTCTCCTGTTCTCTCCTTTTCATGTCGAGCTCAGAAAGAAAAAGGATCTAGGTGGACTTACCCAGATGATTAATGAATCAGGAGCTATGGAAATCAAAGTAATGATATTTTATCTAAAGTACCACACACACACACACACACACACACACACACACACACAGAGTTATTCTAATGATTGTAGGTAAATAGACAGAGAGATTAAATCAGTACTTTATCACTACTATGTTTAATGTGACATATCCTTGTTCCCAAAGTGCTGTCAAAGCGCATTAATAGAAAGATATGTGGAAGGGAAAAGTGTGGAAGAAAAAGGTGCACAAGCAGCAGGGATGACCGCAGCCTGGAGAGGATTGTCAGGAAAAGGCCATTCAAAAGTGTTGGGGACTTTCACATGTAGTGGACTGAGGCTGGAGTCAGTGCATCAAGAGCCACCACACACAGACGGATCCTGGACATGGACTTCAAATGTCGTATTCCTCTTGTCAAGCTGGGAGAACTGGTCTGGAATGTCATCTGCTGGTGTTGGTCCACTGTGCTTCATTAGGTAGAGGGTCAACACAGCCGTCTACCAGGAGATTTTGGAGCACTTCATGCTTCCTGCTGCAGACAAGATTTATGGGGATGCTGACTTCATTTTCCAGCAGGACTTGGCACCTGCCCGCACTGCCAAAAGCACGAAAACCTGATTCGATGACTGTGGGATTACTGTGCTTGATTGGCCAAGCAAACTCGCCTGACCTGAAGCCCATAGAGAATCTACAGGACATTACCAAGAGAAAGATGAGAGACATGAGACCGAACCATGCAGAAGAGCTGAAGGTCTCTATTGAAGCATCCTGGTCTTCCATAACACCTCAGCAGTGCCACAGGCTGATAGCTTCCATGCCACGCCGTGTTGATTTCATGTAACATTCTAATTTTCTGAGATTGTGGATTTGGGGTTTTCATGAGCTGTACACCATAATCATCTCAATTGTGACAAATCACAGCTTAAACTATCTTGCTTTGCATGTAATGAGTCTATCTTATATGTTAGTTTCACTTTTTAAGTTGCATTACTGAAATAACTGAACTTTTGCATGAAATTCTAGTAGCCCTTTGTCCAACTTCAGGTTTTAGGTCTAATCTAACAATCTTTACTTAAGAATTGATTGACTGATAAACTAAGGGCCAAAGCTTAGATGGTCGTTAATTTTACAATACCAGCCAGAGTAATGCTCCAGAAATCCCAAATCTACCTCTCTCCAACCCCCTACAGTCTAATCCAGAGGCACAGCTTTATTTATTGGTTCAATTGACTTCATTTTCCCTAAGGGGGAAATCTGTCATGAGCACAAGTGGTGTACACAGTATATACAAGGTACATACACACCCCTCTATGGTGAAGATATGAAATACACAATAAAAAAATAAATAAATAAATAAAATAAAACTAACTAAATAAAGTCATCATAAACACAGTACACAGAGGGCAAGGTCTTTAGTTCTTGAATTAAACAGTACATTTGAAAGAGAGAGAGAGAGAGAGAGAGATGGTTCCAGTCACTTCAGGACTACTCATCCTTACTGTAACACTCTGCTGCAGAGGGCCACCATGGGAACACAGATGGACTCTCCAGACACCACATTCTGTTAACCACACTTAAACTTCAGACCTAAGGATAGAAAAACTTCTATCCAAACTTCATAGATAGACCAAACTTCAGTTCTGGGAGCTTCACTCATGTTGTGTTCTTTCTGCAGTTACACTGGAGGATTCTTTCACTACACCAGATCACAGAGAACTGGCTGCTGCACCACCTCGACCTGCCTGCCACCACGCCTTTACTGGTGTACTGACACAGATAACACTTCACTGACACCTGAGTCACTGCTTCTCAACTGTCTCCCTGGACTGCAAAGAAATCTGCACTGGGTTCTCCACATTCCTAGCATTGGTTAATAAAAGAGCTCACGTTTGTCACGGCTGGTCCGTGTGAGGCAGGCTTGGAGGACCCAAAAGCAGACACAAATAGGCTGGATTCAATATAACGGAGTTTAATTCAAAATGAGGAGGTGAAAGAGAGAGAGAGATGATCAAAAGAAACCAGTACTTGGGGTGCTGTCTGAAAAGAGCTGTGGCGTGGCTTGGTTGTGGCGGTGGATGAGAGACATAGAGCACTGAACGCACAGATTGAACGAGCGCAGCAGAGGAGTGAGCGTGGCTGTGTGGGGAGGTGAGGGCTTTGGTGCACTTGTAAAATCCGATGTGCAGTTGGAGGGAGAGATTGGAGTCTCAGCAATCCAGAGGATAAAGGCAGGGCCGGAGTCAAAAACAGAAGCAAAGGTTCAAAGCCGGGTTATCACTCAACGTAGTGAACAGTTCCAACTCGTGAAGCTAAGGGTGTAACCAGAAGAGAAAAAAGGGTCAATAACATGAAAGGCAAAAAGGTATTATTTTCACAAAACACTAGACACAAAAAACACTAGGCTTGTGGCACGCAATAATTCGGCACTGGATGGTTGTTTGTGGCTGGTTTAAGTAGGGAGAAAGTGACGAATGAAATGCAGAGCAGGTGTGCTCATGCCGGTGAATGAGGCGGCAAAACAGAAGCCGTGGGATGGAATGTGGAGAGGAGTTGCAGGTGATCATGGCTTGGTTTGAGCGGAGGGCGTGACATGGCGTCCTGTTACAATGTTTCTCTGTTCACTGTTCACCTGGTCTCTTTGTGCCTGTGTTTTTTTTTTTGTTTGTTTTTTCTCTCAGTTGTGTTTTTGTTAGTATTATTATTATTATTATTATTATGGATACGGTTTCTATTTCTGTAGGACAGATTCTGTATATATATATATATAAACTATACTATACTATATACTGTATATACTACCATATCATATATGTGTGTCTAATACTGTTTCATTCATATTTTACATTACATGCAGTTTGTAATTTACTTACAATTGTACTTTTAAAATGTTACCTATACGCAGGACTTTAGATGGGTAAACGAAATAGGAGTGTGTGAGAGTGCTTGTGATACACACGGGAAGACCTTTCCGTTTGGAGATGGCGTGGGATTATTAATTAACAATTTAAATGGGAACAAAAGGAAACTGAAAACACAAAATAAACAGAGCTCCGCCGTCTCTACGCGAGAACGGACGGGCTCTGGAAACTAAAGCAAAAACTTGTATCTTCTCGGGTCTTATGCCCTTATTTATTTGAGAGAGAGAGCGGGATGTTGTGCCAGTAGTAAACTGAGCGCGCACGCTGAACTGTTGCTTAGTCTGTCCGGCAGTCGCGTGTATAAGTGGCCGCGCCGGTGGCTGTTCAGAACTCCGCGCGGTAGCAGCCTGTGGATCCGCCCGTTCTGAACAGTTTAAACGCGGCTCTGCCCCTCGCGCCACCCGCGTCGTTACAGATACTTTGTGTAATTCACATCTTTACTGAATATGTTCAGATTTAGTCAAATAACGACAACAGTTTCCTTCCTAGACATTTTGTATGAACTGAAATAAATAAAAATTTTAAATAAAAAGGAATATTTAAGCATGTACGCGAAATACATTTCACATATTATTTCACAATATTACAGATTAAAAGAAGACGTTCAGAGCTCCAGTACAAGGTGCTGGCGAAATATATTTTAGGCAGAGACGTCTGCTCTGTTTTGTCAATTCTTTTTAAACCCCTCAATTCTGCCAATTCCCTCATCAGTGAAACCGGTTTGATACTTTCACACCTATTGTGAATGAAAGGTGAGAAGAGGGATTACAGTAACTGGGGGTCTGCATGTGTTCACCTCGGAGCGCGATGTATTCAGCGAGAAGACTAAAACAAAAACAAAATCATGTTTGCTTCAGCATTGGAGACAATATTGTTTTAGGCTCACTTTTAATAAAGATTATACACTTTTGTATTCTTTGTTTTTACTTCGTCTTTTGCACACGCGTGCATCTCTAAATTCGAATAGAAAATAATAATGGGCGGTTGAATGAAGTTAAATATACACAAAAAATAATAATAATTGCGTTTTCTTTACATTTGAGCACTCATGTGTAAATAGATTTTTCATTGTATATACTCCCATATCATATATGTGTGTCTAGTACTGTTTTATTCATATTTTACATTACATGCAGTTTGTAATTTACTTGCAATTGTACTTTAAAAATATAACCTACGTATCTACAGTATAAGCAAATTTAACTACTTCAGCGGTGAATGAGAAATTTGGTCTGGCTTTTAGATAAAGTCCTTATTTGATATCATTTTATTATTAAACTCATTGTCTTATTATAAATCCAATTCTTATTTTCTATATATCTATATAGTCCTTCAGAGCAAGCACTGTGTCAGAAGATTCTGCTGAATATCTTCTCACCTTTCATTCACGATAGGTGTGAATTTATCAAACCGGGTGCGCTGTTGGCAAATACTGTAGGGGGTTTTAGATGAATTAACAGGACAGTGCGGACGTCTCTGCCTACATTTTATTTCCCCAGCAAATGAAATCAGACGTCATAGTTGGAGTTGATACTTTGAGTGTAATTCACGAATTTACTGATTATTTTTCAGATTCAGATTGACCTGTATATCAACTTGATAACTGGCGAATGCTATTAAATGCCGCATATGTTTAACCCATGGGTGAACAAGACCAAATTACAGCCTACAGTATATATCTACTGCTACTGTATGGTACCTTTACTAACATTTAAAACTATTTATTATAATACGTGGTGCAGAGGTGTATAATAAACCGAAAAGATAAACACCAAAAAGTTGGACAGCTATTTATTTAATTATCATTTTAAATATTTATCAACAACATCCATCCATCAATGCAGTATTGTTATCGATAAATCGCATGCGTTTATCACCTTTTGATGATCAAAACGCTGCCTTTTGTAAAGTGAAAGTGCGAGCCGCGGGTTTGCAATGAATTGTAGATTAATCTCATTTCATTATTATAAGCCAAATTTATGAATTACACTCGAACGGGCGATAGAGCTCTGATTAGACTACGTATACTAGTAAATAGGCTCAACATCCCGGAGCCCAGGCCTCATTTAAAGAAAAAATAATAATTAACAAATATTGTAAGTAAACAACAGTAGCACAAGTTTAAAAAAATATTTAGACTCTTTGTCAGGGTACTGTAAATTGGTACTGTAAATCGGTCAGTGACAACCCCGTAAAATTCCATGTGCTGTAAATAGGTACAGTACTGTCCATCTGTATGAATTAACCGAGATGCCCACCCCCGTGAAAATGGCGAATTCAGGTTAAGGCTCCTCCGCGAGAGGTTTTGTCCGGACCACTGAGCTTCTACAGATTCTAAAATTGACATTGTTACTGTTTTTTAATACCTGCAGTGGAAGAGTCTGAGAATGTATTCACCATAAGCTTTGTTGTATTGTTTTTAATCACTATACACAACCTATGATTTCACCTATGCCTCTATTTTACAAATGGAATATTTTTATGTTACCCTCTCAAACTGCTGGGTTAAATGTTAAAGTGCTGGGTTATTTTATCTATTTATTATTATTTAGTAGATTGCCTGTTAGAAATACCCAAATGAAATGAATCCGCTGGGTTAGGGTTAGGGTTAGGGTTATATATATATATAATTATAAAATTATTCTATTCTATTCTATTCTATTCTATTCCTTCTGTCCTGCAGAGGGAACAACATAGTTTATTCAATATTATCACTTTGCATATTTATTAATAATTCATATGTAATAATTCTATATTTAATTTCAATAACTTCCAGGTCATGTGACCTGTTGTCTCAAAATCCTTTCTGCCATTTGTGTCCACCTGTCCTGCAGAGGGCACAATCTTTTTTCATTAAATCTTATGACGTTATATATTTATTAATTTTTTATATATATATATAAATATGATTCATTTGATTTCAATAGCTTCAAGGTCATGTGACCTTGTGGCACAAGATCCTTTCTAAAATGTGTAACCATCTGTCCTGCATAGTGCACAAACTTTTTTTTTTGTTACTTACAGTACTAGCACTTTGCATGTTTATTAATCCTTTTTAATTAAAATATTAATTATTTTATTTATTTCAACAAATTCCTTGCAATATTAATGATTTTATTTCAATTAAAATAGCTCATAATAGGCCATCCTTGAATTTCATCTTGGGTCCGAAATGAAAGCCATTTTGAGAATGGAATAAATGAAACATACTGTAGATATATGTAGATTTATATTTAACATTTCAAATATGGAAAAAATTATTATGGATGCAGTCATTTGGACCATCCTATGTGTTGGCTGGCCTGGCAGACACTATGTACATGAGCCCTTTCATAGTCTTTCTGCCTTCTTTTTTCAGTAGCAGTGATTAACCTTTTAATAGCGCTGTGCCCACTCTTTAGTCTATAGCAAATGACATGTAGTCAGTTACTACTTGCACAACTTCTTCAGTCGCAAGCAGGGCTGGTTCATCTGTATAATGGAACTTGCAGGCATACAAAACTGATCGGATGGTCGGCGGATCAAGCCTCAACTCCTCCAGGTTGCCTTTGTTGAGCCCTTGAGCTAGGCCCTTAACCCTATCTGCTCCAGGGGTGCTGTATCATGGCTGACCCTGCACTCTGATATGCGAAGAAATTTTTTTAGTGTGCAGTAATACATGTGACAAATAAAGGCTTAAGTCAGGGTGTCCCAGTGTGTACACCCATGTACAGATTTTTAGGGCCCAAGCACTATGACATCAGCCCTATTACGCTAAGTGTGTGGACTTACTTCCTTGGTTTCCCCACATCCCCCCCGCACAACTTGCACTCCAACAATGACAACAATTGCATAGCAAGCATGGTAGTGTAGTGGTTAGCACTGTCGCCTTGCACCGCCAGGGTCTGGGTTTGATTCCCGGCCAGGCTCGAAAAAAAGAACAATTAAAATCCGTAAAATGTGCAGTGTAATGAGTGCAATCCTGTAGAACTGCAAATGTTGCTACTGTATTTTTTACAGTAAACTTCTGGCAACCACAGCTGTTTTTTGTTTGTTTTTTTGTAAAATTTACGTTTTTTTTTTTTTTTTTTTTTTTTTTACAGTGCAATAACGGTGCTACCGTATTTTTTTACCTGTAAAATTCTGGTAACCACAGCTGCCAGTTTTCTTAGCGTAAATGTTACCGTTTTTTTGTACAGTGTGGCAACAAGCGTTTGTTTCTTAACACGTGAATCTGAGGGGAGCGTTTAATGTTCAGAGCACAGACCTGACCAAACACCACTCCTGAAGCTGTCTCCCTGTGTGTCTCAGGAAAATGGTGGAGGTGCGTATTTCAGTAGATCAGGACCAGTTCATCAGTTCAGTCTGTCTGGGTCACAAAGTTACTGGCACTAAATTTCAAAATCTCGGAATTAGAAACATATTTAATGGGAAAAAAAAAATAAATAAATAACACTGAAGTGCATTTTACACTCGTTTAACTCGTATTAGACTAACAAGTCTCCCTGAGATTCTGATTCTAAAATATGATTTACTACATACAGTTAGGAATTTTCTGACATTGTGGATTTGGGGTTTTAATAAGCTGGACGCCATAATCATCTCAGTTATGACAAATAGCAGCTTGAACTATCTTCCTTTGCATGTAATGAGTCTCTCTCATGTATTAGTTTCACCTTTTAAGTTGCATTACAGAACTAAATGCACAATATTCAAATTGTTTTGAGTTTCACCTGTAATTATATTCTAAACCAAGAACAATATTTTTTCTTCATTTGTTTACATCTGTCATTCTTCTTTATGAATATGTTTCTCCTGCTCTTCAATTTAACGCTTTAAACATTAGATGCCGAGTCAGTATTTTGATCAGTCAGTAGGATTTATTTTTTAGCAGAAAACAGATCATGACTTATTTGTGTGGGACATCAACTGTTGAGAGATGTTTTACTCTGATTAACAAATTACTTTGTTTGTTAGAAAGAAAGACATTTTCTTTTTCACTTATGTTCACTGATGTGCAAGTCATGCTAAGTAAGTTAACTGGAATTTCTAAGTGTGTGAGTGAGAATGAGTGGGTGTATGTTTGCGTGCATGTGTGCCCTGCGATGGATCAGCATCCTATCCAGGGTGTTCCCATCTCGTGCCGGAAGTCTCCTGGGATAAACTTCAATGTTGTTCAGGAAGAGCAGAATACAGATTGAATGAAGGAAATGTACAGTACACTGCAACAACTATCCCAGATTTCTCCCCTACATACCACTAGAGGGCATCTTTCATCATGTACTCAACTCATTCCCTGATTGTTTTTATAAAATGCACATGAACCATTCAGAAATCGCAGTTTGCTAGTGAATCTCCTCAGTTGTGAGTCGTGTTTATTCTGGATAGATCTTGTGTTTATGATCTCGCCTCTCATCTGCCTTTGTCCAGATCTCTGATTTTAAGGAGACTTCTGTCTATGGTGTTTTAACCCTGCACTGCCTAGGTTAGATAAACACTGTTAACACTACTGCAGATTTCTACACTTTCCATTATGTTAAAATGACACAAAGTCAATAAAAAAGTTAAATAATAATACACACATGCAATGTACGAATGACGTGTGTGTGTGAAGGTGCAGGGACATGTCCCCAGTTACATGTGTTACTGTAATCCATTATCACCATCTACTATACACACAGAACTCAGGACATGTCCCCTGCACTCTGTGAATTCAGTATATCAGGTGAAAGTCTGACTCCATGGTGCACAGAAAGCTCACATTTATTTATTCAAATCATTTCACATAAACACTTTTAATTCCTTTATTCAGTCATCTTCAGTAAGAGCTTTATACTGGTCACGGTGGATCTGGAGCTTTTACCAGCACACACACACACACACACACACACACACACACACACACACACACACACACACACACACACACACACACACAATGTGTAATGTCAGATGATTCAGAACTGTATCACCTCTAAATATCTACATTGTGTGTTAGTGAGACAGACGACTGAGCGACAATGTGACAATGTGCAGGAATTTTACACAAAACACTACACACTTTATTCTGGATCACACAATCTCACAGTAGAGTCAGACCACCTGTAGAGTCTAAACCCAGCGTACAGAGGCTGAGTGAATGTGGTGTGGACTCTGTGGAGGAGCTTCATGGTGTCAGAGACGCTGTAGAAGGACAGAGTTCCTGCACTGTGATCCACATACACTCCTATTCTGGAGGATGATGGAGCTCTGAGATCAGTCTTAATGTTGTTGTGATAGAAAGAGAGAGAAGAAGAAGAATAACACCACAGACTCCAGGACTGATTGTTGCGTCCAAACACACACTCATCACCCCGTCCTTTCCTGCTGATGTCTTTATATGAGACTGATATGGACACACCATCACCGCTCCACTCCACCTCCCAGTAACAGCGTCCACACACACTCTCCTTACACAACACCTGCCTGTAGTAATCAAATCTCTCTGGATGATCAGAGTACTGCTGCTTTCTCTCACTGTATCTCAGCGCTCTGTTCTTCTCAGACAGAATGAGGTGACGATGTGCCGTGTTGGGATCCAGAGTCAGATAACAGAAATCTAAAATAAAAGAGAAAAACAAACTGAACAATGTGAACATGTTGGGTTTAATTCACAGAATACTGTATATTCATGTGGAGAGTGAGACAGCTGTCTGTGTGCACTGATATCTGAGGGAGAAACGTCTCAATGTTCATTCGAAATTTTATTTTTAAGTCCTGTGATTTCTTCTTACTTTTTAATGTTTAGAATTTTTGTAGCTGTTTTTGTAAGATATAGTATAATGAGATATTATTATTTTTAGTAGTAGGATTACTCTCTCTCTCTCTCTCTCTCTCTCTCTCTCTCTCTCTCTCTCTCACTCACACACACACACACACACACACACACACACACACACACACACACACACACACACTTATTTATACTCTTATTCAATTGCCATTTTAATAAAAATTTTATTTCTAATAAGCATTTGTCTCTACTGAATAGTTTCTAAAGCGTGTTTAAAGATAACAATACTCGATCAAACTAATCATTATGTGTGTGTGTGTGTGTGTGTGTGTGTGTGTGTGTGTGTGTGTGTGTGTGTGTGTGTGTGTGTGTGTACATTTCAGAAACTCTTCTCTGCTCTGTGGTTCTGGTAGTGAAAAGATCTGAACTGCTGCAGCTGTGGAGAGAAAAATGGAAATGAAGACAAAAAGCATCATCAGGTTGTAAAAGATGGAAACAGTTTAAAGTGATACAGTCAGTTTATTCATTTTAAATCAGTATTTTAGTTCAAACTGTCTGCAGGAAGGTCAGCAGGAGCATTGCTAAGAAATACGACTTCACAGAGCGAGTAAAGACGTCCATCATTGTGTTTCTCCAGCAGGAACAGCTCCTCTTACCATGTGGAGGGATTTTGTTGAATTCCTCCTCACAGAATTCCTCGAGTCTCTTCTTCAGATCTGAGAGAGAATTCCTCACTCCATCAAATGAGAGATGTTGATGGACACTGATGCTGGATGTCTGAAAGTCTGGTCTTTCATATGGAGGAGACCGACGTCCAGAAGCTAAAGTCTACAGAAAGCAGATTAAATGTAAAACACACTTGTGACATCAGGAGACATCAACTGTTCCATTAACAAGAGGTGTTTTAGAGAGTGTGTGAGGAACAGCTGTGTGTGTAGATCAGACAGTGAGTGTTACCTGGAGGAACTGGATGTGATCGTGTGTGTGTGAAAGCTGCTCCAGCTCAGTGAGTCTCCTCTGAAGATCAGCAATCTCCTGCTCCAGTTGCTCCAGGAGTCGTTCAGCTCGACTCAGTTCAGCCTTCTCCTGAGCTCTGATCAGCTCCGTCACCTCCGAGCGCTTTTTCTCCATGGAGCTGATCAGCTCAGTAAAGATCATCTCACTGTCCTCCACTGCTGTCTGTGCACTCAGCTGTTACACACACACACACACACACACACACACACACACACACACACACACACACACACACACACACACACACACACACACACACACACACACACACACACACAGGATGTAAAGCTCATCTATCATTCCCTCTCTTACTGCGACTCTAAGTGTCTCCATGTTGTCCATGTTGTGTGTGTTTCTAGGAGCAGCTCTGTCTCTGCTCACTGCTCACCTTTATAGTGTTCACAGCCTGTTTCAGCTCCTGCACCTTCTTCTGCTTCTCCTGGATTCTCTGCTGGGATTTCATCTGCTTCTCCTTTAACTCACTCTGAGGACAAATCGATTACCTCCATAAGATTATAATTATTGAATAGATAAACACCCTGTCAAAAAAATACATTTACATCTTCAAATATTTAAGAGGCTTTGATGATTAATATGATTTCAGCTGCAGCAGTTATTTTAACTCTAATTATACAGAAATGTGTAACTTCTTATTTGTTAAACAATGAAGTGATGTTCAAAAAGAGGTCAAGCAAAGGAAGTAACGAAGGCAACTAAAATTGGAAACATCATTGCTTTAAAAAAAATGATGTAACTGATGACCTCAAATATTTTGAGTTTTGCCAACTTAATCAGGTTTACAGTGTAAAAGTGAAGTAGAAGAACAAGTATAGTAAGAAGTATATTGTCATGCTGTGCTAAAGGATCCTGTCTATCACACAATACACGAGGAATTTGAAAAACTCTGCGTATAATCCTCACACCTTCAGTAACCGGTTGCTCTCATAAACGGACAAGACATGACCGCGACAGATTTGAGAAAATAACCTCCACTTATATAGACGCAATCGGGGGACAGAATGTTACATATGATTAGACACACACGGAGATTAACACACGAATGATGACCACAGACACACACACATGTATACATATACTGTATTTATGTTTTAATACATCCATCCATATATTCATGCAAGATACTTTTCTTTTCCCCGCAGAGTCAGTCCGTGTCAGTCAGTCATGCTCTTTAACCAATCAGATGTGATCTCGCCATTTCAGCCAATCATAACCCGCCAGGAGCGCAGCCTCAATCCTGTTTACATGAAATAAACCTGCTCCCGAACAGCTTTAAGCTTACGGACATGTTGCTATGACAGCAAGTGCGAGATTCGCTTTGAAGAACAAAACAATCCAAGATCAGGACAAATCCACAACAATCACATCCAGCTAACTGAGTTAGCGACGTACGAAGAACGGACCCCTGACCCAACACATAAGGTTTCAAGCAGACTATTTATAGCGAAACAAATGAGCCAACTCGGTTCAGGTGAGCGCCTGTCACCTGACCGAGGTGCATTCTGGGAAATGAAGTCAGCTTTAAGAAAAACTACCCAAGAAACAAAAAGTCTCTGGGTGCCAGGCGCCCTCTAGGGGTTCTCCCTGACAAATATTTTAATTTATTGACATGCACCTGTATATATATATATAATGAGTTCTCACCTGTTTCTCAGCTCTTTCTGCTGCAACTGATACAGCGTCATGACTTTTATGTTTATCCAACATGCACATGGAGCAAATACAGGTTTGATCAGTACGGCAGTAGATCTTCAGCACTTCGTTATGTTCAGAGCAGATCTTCTCTTGGAGCTGTTTTGAAGCTTCAATTAACGTGTGATTTTTCCAGGAAGAAACTTTATAATGTGGTTTCAGATGAGTTTCACAGTAAGAAGCCAGACACGTCAGACAGGACTTGACGGCTTTGTGTTTTCTCTCGGTGCAGAAATCACACTCCACATCTCCAGGTCCAGCGTAACAGTGAGCAGGAGAAGCAGCTTGGACTTCAGTCTTCTTCTTCAGTTTCTCCACCACTTCAGCCAGCATGTTGTTTCTGCGTAGAACAGGCCTTGGAGTGAAAGTGTCTCTGCACTGAGGACAGCTGTAGACGCCCTTCTGATCCTCCTGATCCCAGCAGTCATTAATACACACCTTACAGAAACTGTGACCACAGGGGAGAGCCACCGGATCCTTCAGGAGATCCAGACACACCGGACAGATGAACTGATCCACTGAAAGCTGATCTACTGAAATACTGGCCTCAGCCATTTTCTTACTTTCACACACGGGCAGAGGCACTCTGAGTTTCGTTTTCTTTTACAATAACTTCCTGGTTCTCTGTGTGTGTGTGTGTGTGAGTGAGTGATAGAGAATGGAGGAGGAGCACAAATACAAAAATGATGAAACTTCTCTGTTAACCGTTTCATCTCTGTTTATTTTATGCATCTGTTGAAACATTAATTTTTGCACACTTTTATGAAATTCTACAGACACCTGAAGCAAAACCTAAAACCTCTGCCTCTGTCAGTGAATTATATTTAACCATTTTTTCCTTTTTGCTTATACAATTATATACATAAATAAATAAATAAATCTACTTGAAGTGGATGATTCCATATGGTGTTTTTGTTTTAAAAGTTTTTTTTTTTTTTTTAAAAGACTGTATAGTGGACACAATACTTTTGTCAAATTAATTTAATAAAAATGCATTTAATAGATGTGTTTTAATAAAAAAAAGAGTAACATTTTTACATGAGTAAACAAATGCATGTTAAAAAAAAAATTGAAAATTTGACCAGAGACACAATCACTGTTAGTCTCTCTGTCCAAACATTTACTCAGGCGTCACTAACTCTCCTGTTCTCTCCTTTTCATGTCGAGCTCAGAAAGAAAAAGGATCTAGGTGGACTTACCCAGATGATTAATGAATCAGGAGCTATGGAAATCAAAGTAATGATATTTTATCTAAAGTACCACACACACACACACACACACACACACACACACACACACACACACACACACACACACACAGAGTTATTCTAATGATTGTAAGTAAATAGACAGAGAGATTAAATCAGTACTTTATCACTACTATGTTTAATGTGACATATCCTTGTTCCCAAAGTGCTGTCAAAGCGCATTAATAGAAAGATATGTGGAAGGGAAAAGTGTGGAAGAAAAAGGTGCACAAGCAGCAGGGATGACCGCAGCCTGGAGAGGATTGTCAGGAAAAGGCCATTCAAAAGTGTTGGGGACTTTCACATGTAGTGGACTGAGGCTGGAGTCAGTGCATCAAGAGCCACCACACACAGACGGATCCTGGACATGGACTTCAAATGTCGTATTCCTCTTGTCAAGCTGGGAGAACTGGTCTGGAATGTCATCTGCTGGTGTTGGTCCACTGTGCTTCATTAGGTAGAGGGTCAACACAGCCGTCTACCAGGAGATTCTGGAGCACTTCATGCTTCCTGCTGCAGACGAGCTTTATGGGGATGCTGACTTCATTTTCCAGCAGGACTTGGCACCTGCCCGCACTGCCAAAAGCATCAAAACCTGGTTCAATCGGATTACTGTGCTTGATTGGCCAGCAAACTCGCCTGACCTGAAGCCCATAGAGAATCTACAGGACATTACCAAGAGAAAGATGAGAGACATGAGACCGAACCATGCAGAAGAGATGAAGGCCGCTATTGAAGCATCCTGGTCTTCCATAACACCTCAGCAGTGCCACAGGCTGAGAGCTCATGCCACGCCGTGTTGATTTCATGTAACATTCTAATTTTCTGAGATTGTGGATTTGGGGTTTTCATGAGCTGTACACCATAATCATCTCAATTGTGACAAATCACAGCTTAAACTATCTTGCTTTGCATGTAATGAGTCTATCTTATATGTTAGTTTCACTTTTTAAGTTGCATTACTGAAATAACTGAACTTTTGCATGATATTCTAGTAGCCCTTTGTCCAACTTCAGGTTTTAGGTCTAATCTAACAATCTTTACTTAAGAATTGATTGACTGATAAACTAAGGGCCAAAGCTTAGATGGTCGTTAATTTTACAATACCAGCCAGAGTAATGCTCCAGAAATCCCAAATCTACCTCTCTCCAACCCCCTACAGTCTAATCCAGAGGCACAGCTTTATTTATTGGTTCAATTGACTTCATTTTCCCTAAGGGGGAAATCTGTCATGAGCACAAGTGGTGTACACAGTATATACAAGGTACATACACACACCTCTATGGTGAAGATATGAAATACACAATAAAAAATAAAAATAAATAAATAAATAAAATAAAACTAACTAAATAAAGTCATCATAAACACAGTACACAGAGGGCAAGGTCTTTAGTTCTTGAATTAAACAGTAAATTTG
>CM059204.1:3897130-3914630 GCA_030347435.1 Clarias fuscus | reverse complement strand
ATGCGCAGGACCCTCTTGTTTTCCTAAGGATTATTCTTTTTTTTATTGAAGTGTGTTAACATTAGTGACGTGTGTGTTATTAATCATTTTTCGGTGTAAGTTTAAGACATTAGTACGGCTGAGACATTTAAGATATAAAAACTGATTTGCGGCCTCCGAGTGGCGCAGTGGTAAAGCGCTCGCCCTATCATCCGGAGATCGCTAGTTCGAATCTCGGGTGGTGCTGTAACCTCCCGCAGCCAAAGGTCTAGAGAGAGCTGATTGGCCGAGCTCTCTCATAGGGGAGTAATGAGAGGTACCTAGTGCTTCCACATTAATCACGGCTCTACAGCCAGTCTGTGAGCTCGCGCAACGGAGGGAGCGGATAGCGCTGTCCTCCGAGTGTGTTACGCCGCCCCCAAACGGTGTGCAAGTGAGCAGTTCGAAAAGATGCGGTCGGCTGGCGTCACGTGGTTCGAAGGAAACACGTGATAGTCTTCGGCCCTCCCAGCTGAGTGGTAGTAGTAGCCTTAATGTGGGAGCGCCCTAGTGACGGGGAGGAATTGGACACGACTAAATTAGGGAGAAAATCGGGGAAAAATCCAAAAAAAATAATAAAATAAAATAAAAAACTGATTTGCAATGAAAAACTCATCCACACACTATAGGTGCACAGGAGCCTCTTGTTTTCCTAAGGATTTTTTTTTTCTTTTTAATGATATATTGATTTTTATTTAGTCTGGTAACATTAGTGACGTGTGCTTGTGATGTGTGTGTGTGCATGTAGGATGTTTAGTGTTCATATTGTGTATGTGTGGGGATGTGTGTATGAGCGATGTGTAGAGTGTGTGTGTTTGTAAGGGGCGTGTGTGTGGGTGTGTGTGTGGGTGTGTGTGTGTGTGTGTTTAGAATGTGTGGTCTGGTGTGTATATCGCCGCGCTTGTCCACCAGACTCAATGTTGTACAGTGGGCAATTTAAATGTTTGTATTGTTTATTTTTTATGATTTCTGCATATGTTTAAATTGTAAACATGAAGCCATAGTAAAGGAGAAGGGTAAAGACCTGACTGCAGAATACCTGCCTGCTCCATCTACTGAACATATTGTATTACTGCAGGAGTCAGTGCAGAAAGTTCAGGCCAAGGCTCATAAATATACTGTAAAAAATTGTTGGGAGCTGTATGAGCATCACAAAAACATGAAACTCATTGATGCTGTTCATGTATCAAAAAGTCCTTTACAGTGTGACATCAGCCGTGTCTTCCAATTATTGTGCCTGATTTTGAAGCCATTTAGCTGAAAATTAGTCACAAAAGAATTTAATTTCTGAAAAAAGACACTTTCTGCTGCCAGTTGGTGGCGCTATGACTGAGACTCACGGGATTCATGTCACTGTGAGCAGGTTTCTTCTCTTAACCTACAGCTGAGGTTTGATGAACGTCACACAATTTATACAGAAGTTATTAGCCACTTCCTGTTTCCTATTATTCGCCGTAGGTTTAAGGGTTCGCCACGGCCGACCCGTTTAAGATATCAACCAGCCCTTCACAATATTAGATCCTCAATGTCTTGAGATTGTATTGGACCCTGTTTGGTCAGAAACATCTGATTTCCAATTTTGGAACTGTAGGTCTTTCCACTCGTAAGATATGAGAAGAATAATTTTCTTCGATTTTTTATTTAGTTAAATCGTTGCCATAGCAACATGATTCAAATTAGAAAAAAATCCTTCACGGTGTCAAATGACCTGTCACGAGCTATCGGAGGGTAAACACAGAAGCCTTAGCAGTTAGCCCGTGTAGCGTGGATGGTAAACCCAAACCCGGAAGCAACGCGAGTAGGCAGGATAACCACGCAATTTATCTAAGAACTCTCTTACACGAAGAGCTAGGATCTACACAAATAAATCCGCATTCTAGCAACACACACTCAATCAAAAAAGCAACCCAAATCGGTGAGAAAGAAGCGTCAGACAAGGCATGGACGAACTCAATGACTGAACAATGTGAAGCGCCATCTTGTTTCCTTTTATGCTTCCTGAAATGCGACCGTATTACTTCCAGGTCCTAGTGCCGGTCGTGTTATGAGTGTGCATGACATGACCCATGTCTTGTCATTAGTCAGGCTGATTTTGAGCTAAATCAGGTGAAAGTAAAGGCCAAAATATTAGTGATTTCCAAAAGTGACACACTTCCTGCTGCCAGTTGGTGGCGCTATGACATAGACTCATGATTGTCATATGATGTGATCACCTTCCTACTCTTAACATACCTGTAAAGTTTCATGTACATAACTTAATGGACACAGAAGTTATTAGCCACTTCCTGTTCATTTTTATTCGTCATAATTTTAAAGCGTCGCCACGGCCGATCAGTTCGAGATATCAAAAAGCCCTCCGCAATTTTGCATCTGCAACTTGTTTAGATCATATTTGCGTGGCTTGGTGGAAATTGTAATAAGTTCGTAGGAGGAGTATTTCAAAGGGTGCGTTTTGCAAACAACTCAAAATAACTCACTTCCTGTTGATTAGACCTGATGACATGCAGCGCGAAACTTGTTCAGCTTGATGAGATCTAAATGTACACTGAGTTTTATAAGTGTACGTGCAAGCGTGTCTGAGCTATGAGGCACGGTTTTCTGGGAGCACTGTGACGGGCATGTGCGACTCCCGTTTTTGAGTATGTTAAGGACCCCAAAAGTACCAAAAGTGTGGAAAAAAATAAATACATAAATAAAAAATAAATAATAATAATCCTAAGGAAAACAAGAGGGCCCTTCACACACTATGACGACATAGAGCTGATGTCATAGTGCTTGGCCCTAATAATAATAATAATAATTATTATTAGTATTATTATTATTATTTTGGTTCATTTTTTGAAGTACTATATCCCCCGAAAGCAGTTTAGAAAATACTAAATACTGAAAAGGAAGAAGAAATGTATTATTATTTTTAGATCAAAATTTTCAAGTAACATTGAGACATTTCTCCCTCAGATATCAGTGCACACAGACAGCTGTCTCACTCTCCACATGAATATACAGTATTCTGTGAATTAAACCCAACATATTCAAATTGTTCAGTTTGTTTTTCTCTTTTATTTTAGATTTCTGTTATCTGACTCTGGATCCCAACACGGCACATCGTCACCTCATTCTGTCTGAGAAGAACAGAGCGGTGAGTTTCAGTGAGAGAGAGCAGCAGTACTCTGATCATCCAGAGAGATTTGACTCCTACAGGCAGATGTTGTGTAAGGAGAGTGTGTGTGGACGCTGTTACTGGGAGGTGGAGTGGAGCGGTGGTGTGTCCATATCAGTCTCATATAAAGACATCAGCAGGAAAGGACGGGGTAGTGAGTGTGGGTTCGGATACAACAATCAGTCCTGGAGTCTGTGGTGTTCTTCTTCTTCTTCTTCTTTCTCTTTCTATCACAACAGCATTAAGACTGATCTTAGAGCTCCATCATCCTCCAGAATAGGAGTGTATGTGGATCACAGTGCAGGAACTCTGTCCTTCTACAGCGTCTCTGACACCATGAAGCTCCTCCACAGAGTCCACACCACATTCACTCAGCCTCTGTACGCTGGGTTTGGGTTTGGACTCTCCTGGTGGTCTGACTCTACTGTGAGATTGTGTGATCCAGAATAAAGTGTGTAGTGTTTTGTGTAAAATTCCTGCACATTGTCACATTGTCACTCAGTCATCTGTCTCACTAACACACAATCCAGATATTTAGAGGTGATACAGTTCTGAATCATCTGACTCATTTTTTTTTAATCTTATTATACATCTGAGCAGTTGGGGTTAAGGGCCTTGCTCAAGGGCCCAACAGGGACAACTTGGTGGAAGTGGGACTTGAACCTGGGACCTTCCGAACCGTAGTCCAATGCCTTAACCACTGAGCTACCCCTGAATGAATGAATAAAGGAATAAAGGAATTAAAAGTGTTTATGTGAAATGATTTGAATAAATAAATGTGAGCTTTCTGTGCACCATGGAGTCAGACTTTCACCTGATATACTGAATTCACAGAGTGCAGGGGACATGTCCTGAGTTATGTGTGTATAGTAGATGGTGATAATGGATTACAGTAACACATGTAACCGGGGACATGTCCCTGCACCTTCACACACACACACACGTCATTCTGTCCCTCACACTGCTTTGTACATCACATGTGTGTATTATTATTTTACTTTTTATTATTTCAATATTCATTAAAAATAGACACAAATGAATAAAGACTGTATAAACAAATGTCATTAAATACGTGGCTACTGTTCCTACTAGTACACACACACACACACACACACACACACACACACACACACACACACACACACACACACTTCACTTGGTAAGTAATGATGTTGTGTATTATTGTGGAATAAACTAGTGGTTATGATCTACATTCATGAATCTGGTTTTCTCCGTCACTTTCCTGCTTTGTTGATGCTCTGATCTTCTGCTGATGGAGAGACCAGCACTGACAGCACCAGGACAGAAAGATAAAGTAGCTGCTACTTCAGCTGTGTCTCTCTCACTTTCACTGCATTCCTGCACATAAACATCCATCCAACATTTTATTGGGATTAAATATCATTGTAAATAAAACATTATGAATAAATTGTTTAATTGTTATCTTTACAGTTTTTTACAATCGCTATGACAGTTTTTTCAATACATTTAACAAGTTTCCTAAACTCTTAACGCACCAACACACCTAAAATACACAATTGGCAAAACAGTTAATTTCATGCTCAAAATCACACATTGTAAACTAAACCCCAAAACTCATTTTCAAAATACAATAATAAACTAACACAATACACCATGTCTAACAAAACACTGCAAACATGTTTTTAAATCAAATAATTATTCAAAACACTAACACATGTTCTCTTCCAACAGGAACATTTAGTCAATCATAACACAATGACAAAAAAAACACTATCATCAGCTGAAATTACAGAAACTGCATTATTTTATGTGTCAGGTCTGCCCTTATATTTGAAGCCTCTCTATATTTTTGTTTTGTTGGGTTTAGTAAATGCATGCATTTAGTTTCTTTTGCTGCAGAAATGCAATACAAAAAATGAATGACCATCTTAGAATAGCTTTATAAAATGTACAGTTTAGGTAAAAAAAAAAAAAATACAGACACAGATTTGCTGCAGTACAGACTTTATTTGCAAAAGGACATTACTGCAAGATATACAAACACAAAAAGCACCGGAATTATAATAAATGTTCTCATCCACATCACACCTGATATCTTCTCTGGCAGGGCATCGTGGGAAGAATCTTTTGACATGCCTTATCCACCCCTGGCAGTGTTCAGCTGTGATGTCTTGACATGCAGCATCCATTGCATCCAGGAGGGACATTTGGTGCACATGTGGACGATGGTCAAAAACCTTCCATCTCCAGGCTGAGAAAAACTCCTCAATAGGGTTGAGCAAAGGGGAGTAAGGGGCAAGGAAATGGGACATCATCCTTGGATGGGTGTCAAACCAGGCTGTGACTGCACGGGAATGGTGGAATGGTGGAATGCCACATTGTCCCATGTGATAACATATATTGGCAAGTAGTCCCCCACCTGTCCCCTTTCTAACTCTGGCACCAGTCTTTCGTGCAGGTCTTCTAAAAACAGGAGAAGGTAGTCGGTGTTGTAGGGGCCAATCTGACATTTATGCAGGTGTGCACCGTTGTTGGAGATTGCGGCGCACGTGGTGATGCTGGCTCCTCTCTGGCCCGGCACGGTAACTGTGGCCCCTTTGGCCTATTATGTTTCTCCCACAGCGACGCCTTTTCGCCAAGTTGAAGCCAGACTCGTCAACATAGATCATTTCATGTGGGACTTGATTGGCTTCCAACTCCATAACTCTCTGAAAGTAATTAGACACAGTGTATGTAAATGCTGTGCTGTACTGTATACCTACTGTATGTACTAATGTACTCCAGGTTTATAAAGTAGTTTACTGCAAAACACACTATGTATAGTACAGTAATGACTGTATTGCAGGCATTTCTTTCTTTCTTTCTTTCTTTCTTTCTTTCTTTCTTTCTTTCTTTCTTTCAAAGAGTCCTCTTTTAGAACATACGATCATGTCATTGAAAAAACCTCAACACCTAAGTGTGGTTCCTAGATGGGAATCAGCCGTGATTTATATACTGTATTTGCATAGCTGCAATAAGCTATTTCTCATTGGCAAAGGAATAAAATACAGGCAATATATTTGTGTTTCAATTCACAATATGAACAGCTGTTCACTTTGACTTTAGCCTACAGTATATAAGTTATGTTTAGAACATGATGTTATCTGTTCTGACATACAGTGTGAAAGCATTTGTAAATTTGACTGTAAAATTGCTTATATATTACTTGTATAGCCTACAAAGGCGGATGTTGTGCTAACTGTGTTAAGAGTTTAGGAAACTTGTTAAATGTATTGAAAAAACTGTCAGAGCGATTGTAAAAAACTGTAATGTGTGTGTCTCATTAAATACAGAACGTGCTAGAATATAAAAGCTTTAAACATGTATATTTCCAGCAGTTGATTAAGTACGATCACTAAATTCTCGCCAGATTATGACAAAATGTAAACTGGACCTCACAGTTACTGAATGCTCCATCTGTGTTTTATAAGAACAAACAGGCAATAAGTGTTATCAAGTGAAGAGAGATTCAAAATGAGGGTGACGGCGCCCTCTGGTGGATCAGAGTGAGCTGTTACAGCGTTCATAGTCCTATTTATGTCATTTTTATATATATTAAAATAATTTCACTTTAATCACTGGAATAACGGAATTGATCAGTAATAGTTAATAATTATTAATGACTCTACAGTATTAATTAGTGTGTCACCAGAAATGTCATGACACGCAGCATGAAAGTGTTAATCTACTGACTTCATGACATTTACAGACATTTACAAACCTGCATGTCTGTGTAGGAGTCTGTGTTATTATTCATTTTGACAGCATGATTTTTGTTTTGGAAAAAAAAAAGTCATATTCTTTCACCCCTTTGAAATATTATTGCATACACTCATTTGTCTTTTTTTTTTGTTTGTTTCTTTTGAAAGTATTCTAACAATCTTTGGTTCTTAAAATGGTACCGGAGCATGACATTTGGTCATGATTGGCTGAGAAATTTTTCTTATTCTTATTCTTATTATTGTTATTTATTTATTTATTTAGGTTGCAGAATCGTCACCTGATGGTTGCTTAACTTAAACTCACTATTTATTTGACATATTCTGTCACGAGGGCAGAGGAGGTCGTCCAGGCTGATGGGACCCAAAAGCAGACACACCACACAGTAATGATAGTCTTAATAACTTTTATTCATGAAAGTGCTGGAGAAGGGATGAGCAGTGCTTAGTGTCACTTAGCCCGTGATACACCTGTATAGTGAAACACGGGACTGTAATGGGCCTGGAGGCTGGAGGTGAAACTCTGAGTCAAAGCACTGATGTTTTAATGCAGAAAGATCCAGAAGTCAACTTTGATGTGAGCGTCGCAGCTGAGTGCCGTTATGAAATAAAAAACAGAAGTGGATTCTAATACACCCAGTCCGTGATAGCGAAGGTCAGAGTCAGTTCACCTGTGGATGTCTTGGTGTGTGGAATCCTGAAGTGACGACTATAGCAAAGTCGAGTGGCAAAGTGTGAGTCAGTGTCCCTGAAGGAATCAAAGCCAGGTCACACAAATCTGAAGCGGTGAACGATAAGCGAAATCAGTAAACGAAATACTGGGTCGAGGTACACATGAATCATAGAAAATAAATGCGAGAGAACTGGGCTGTGGAGCGTGCAATAATTCAAATGGAAGAAATGATTTGTGAATGGGGAACCGGTGTGGGGGAGGGGCGGTACGGAGGGTTAGGAAAAAGCATGACAGCCTAGGAAAACTTGATCATGTGTAGAGAGACATGACAGCGTGAGAAAAACAACAAAAAATAAGAATAACATTGGTTTGTAACATATTCATACATACATGGGAGGCCAGCCTTTCTGAAACAGTTCTTGCATGAACATTATTGTCAAGGGCGTTTGTAAAATCTATCAAGCACCATGATGAAACTGTCTCTCATGAAGACCTTACCAGGAAAGCAAGACCAAAACTTACTACTGCAGAGGAGAAGTTCATTTAGAGTCACCAGCCTCAGAAATCACAGATTAACAAACAGCACTTTATATTACTGCTTCTGGTTGGAGATCTCGTCGCATGGATGCCCCGTGTGGTCTGCCTGGATTCGTATGGTGGCTGGGGATGGTTTCCATGAAGACTGTCCTGTCATCGAGTGATGCTCTGGGGACCTGTGACTTCAGTTGTTCGATAACTCAGGACCGGAATCCCCTATAGTCTACCTGAGCCTCCGGGAACAAACTGGACTCATTTTAATTTTAAAACATCTCCTGTTATACTGAACTTCCAGTCTTACACATTATTATGCTGAGCAATTCCTGCTATCCGTTATAACCCAGATGAGGATGGGTTCCCTGTTGAGTCTGGTTCCTCTCAAGGTTTCTTCCTATTACCATCTCAGGGAGTTTTTCCTTGCCACCGTCGCCCTCGGCTTGCTCATCAGGGACAATCTTATCATTTTGATTCATTTACATTGCATAAAAACTTACTTCTTTTTATTGTGTAAAGCTGCTTTGCGACAATGTCAACTGTTAAAAGCGCTATATAAATAAAATTGACTTGACTTGACTTGACTATTAGAGCCATTATGAATCTTTGCAGAGTGTAAGTAGCAGAAACATCTCAATATCAACTGTTCAAAGGATATTATTGTCTGTTTTGGACTCTTTTAGCATGGCTTTACAGTTTATAAAGAAATTATCATAAGGAAGGACCGTTGGAAAGTGATCCCAAACTTTTGAGTGGAGGTGTACATGTCTGTCAGCTGTTGTCTTTGCTCTGTGTTCAAGCGCCATGTGTCGCCCCAGATAAAGACATAGCAAGCCAAATCAGTGCCTTGAGCTATGCATATTGCTCAGTATATATGGCTTATTAATCCCACTTATTTCTAAAATTCACATGGATAGGGCATCCTCATTTTTGTCAAGCTCTTTTGCTTGGCCCTGAATGATCTCTTGCACCCTCTCCAAGCCCGTGTGCTGTTCACATGGTGCGATCATTCTGTTACGTGATGTGGCTTAGAGAGCCGCACCCAAGATGTAATAATATTTATGAGAGCATTTACGCAGGGCTTCTGAGGGGGTCAACGAAATAGGAGTTTAAGTGCTCATGCCACACACAGGAAGACCTTCCCGTTTTGAGATAGCATAGGATTATTAATTAGTAAAATCATAGAAAACCAAAGAAAAGTGGAAACAAAAAACGAACAGAGCTCTGACATCTCCTCGGGACCCGGATGGGGCTCTGAAATGTAAAATAAAGCTCTTGCCCTCACCAGATGAGTCAACCATTATGTGCTTTTTAAACTTTAATTTAGGATGGGAGCACATGCTTGGCTAGTTGTGTGCAACACTCTCAAAACACCAGCTTCTATGACAGACATCGGCTGTGTCTTTTGCCTTTGTCTTTGTCTCTGTTCTTGGACTTGAAGTGTCTTTTGTTTTTTCCTTGGTTCTGATGCCTTACTGGAGCTACCTAATGATCGCACAAAGTGCTCAGGTATCAGGGCCCTTAAATAGACACACCAGCAACCTCACGTCTTGATGGTTACGACTCTGCCTGATTAGAACTCCGCGGCACATCTGTGTGTGTGTGTGTGTTTGTGTGTGTGTATATATATATATATATATGTATATTTAAAAAAAAAAAAAAAAAATATATATATATATATATATATATATAATTTAATATATTGATACCATATTTTCAGCAGTTAAAGCAGAGGTTCTTAAATGTATGGTTTGTAATGTAAATGTAAATGGTAAATGTAAACAGCATGGTCCTACTTTAACTGTAAAACAAACACCTCCCATTTACTTGTGGTGCATATCAAAATAAATAAATAAATAAAATATCATGAAAAATAGATTACAAGTTTTTCGTCCTCTAGTCTAGAGTAGTTACATTTAAATTGGAAATCAGTTGTCTATTTTTTTAATGTAAGAAAACAAATAACTAATGTGAAATAATGCATTTGTTAAAATGAACTATGTTTTATCTCAGCCTTGCCATGACCTTTAAATGATAAATGTTGGCAGAAATATGTTTAATGAAACATAGAACATTGTTCATTAGTGACGTGTCTTTTTCCAAGAAGTTGACTTAAAGGTAGGATTTAAACTTTTTTCTTTTCAATTTGCTTTGCCTTTTCCCAATTAATTTCCTTTCCATAAAGTGTGTGTAATTAAACCATATTTAAGAATCAGAATGTCAGAGAGAACTGTTAGTATAATACAGTTACACTGTGAAGTGAACTTCAGTGTCATTTGTTTTAGTGCCAGTAACCTGGAGAAAGTCCTGTAACCTTCTGCAGTTTTGGAGAATATGTAACAGTTATTTAATAGTCCATATTTCATTATAAACATAAGGTATTTTTGTATGAATAAAAAGCTACAGACATGTTTGTGGAAGCTGTTAATGCTGTGAGGGTAAACGCCATGTGAGGTTTAATGCTGATAAACACTACAGTCATATAGAACATTCAGGAAGAACTGTTTCACTCCGGGTAAACTCACCTCCACTGTATTGTGATAGGATAGTGTAACTGTAACTGTGCTTGACCACAGGAGATCCAGACAGACTGGACAGATGAACTGGTCCTGATCTACTGAAATACTCACCTCCACCATTTTCCTGAGAGAGAGAGAGAGAGAGAGAGAGAGAGGGCGGGGGGGGGGGGGGGGGGGGTTGATGTTTTAAACTCACTTTATTGTAACAAATTATGTATTTTATATACAAAATATACATATTGTGTGTACATATACAAAATATACATATTGTGTGTACATATATATATATATATATATATATATATATATATATATATATATACATACACACATACACACACACACACACACACACACACACACACACACATACATTATATATACACATACAGATCTGGCCATTAAGAACGCACGTTTCTTGAAAAGGGATCTCCCACGCTTCCGCAGCGGCTCGCGGGAATCTGTGAAAATGCCGTTCATTACCTGTAGGGGGCAGTCGTGTTTCAATCTGAAGTATTGTGTGTCTACTGAAGTCAAACATGCGCTCTCTCTCTAACCCTAACCCATGCGCCCATTGATAACAAGCGACAGAGCTCATAAACATGTCGAGCACAAACTTTAAATACTGATATAGTGAAAACTACCGCTGATTAACTGTCTCTCTGCAGTAGTTAAAACAGCGGATTAATTTTATTTGGGGTATTTCTAACAGGCAATCTACTAAATAATAATAAATAGATAAAATAACCCAGCACTTTAACATTTAACTCAGCAGTTTGAGAGGGTAACATAAAAATATTCCATTTGTAAAATAGAGGCATAGGTGAAATCATAGGTTGTGTATAGTAATTAAAAACAATACAACAAAGCTTATGGTAAATACATTCTCAGACTCTTCCACTGCAGGTATTAAAAAACAGTAACAATGTCAATTTTAGAATCCGTAGAAGCTCAGTGGTCCGGACAAAACCTCTCGCCGAGGAGCCTTAACCTGAATTCACCATTTTCACGAGGGTGGGCATCTCAGTTTAATCATACAAATGTACAGTATCTATTTACAGTATATGGAATTTTACGGGGTTGTCACTGAACGATTTAACCTGACAAAGAACAATATAAGAACAGTGCAAGCTGGCACACCTTAAAAAATAATTTGGCATCTATTTAGAGTCTAAATTTTTTTTTTTCCTAAACTTGCTACTGATGTTTATTTAAATGAGGCTTGGGCTCCGGGATGTTGAGGCTATTTCTTACTGTACGTAGTCTAATCAGAGCTCGACCGCCCGTTCGAGTGTAATTCATAAATGATGTTTATAATAATGAAATGGGATGCCCTAAATCGTGCTTTAAAGTTAATCTACAATTAATTTCAAACCCGTGGCTCGCAGTGTCACCTTACAAAAGGCAGTGTTTTGATCAAAAGGTGATAAACGCATGCGATTTATTGATAAAAATGCAGACATACTGCATTGATGGATGGATGTTGTTGAAAAATAATGATTATTATTATTATTATGAGGATAATTAAATAAATAACTGTCCATCTTTTTTGTGGAATAGTTTTAAATATTAGTAAAGGTACCATAGCAAGAGAAAAAAAAGAGAAAAAAAATATATATGGTGTTTATGCTGCAATTTGGTCATGTTCACCCATGGGGTAAACATATGTGGCACTTAATAGCATTCGCTAATTATCAAGTTGATATACAAGTCAATCTGGATCAAACAGAATCTGTCTAAGTAAGTAAGCATAATAATAAATAATGAATCATCATAGTGTCACCCCATATACTTAAAATGTTGGATTTTAATATAAAAGCATATGTATATACACAGTGTGTATGTATGTATATGTGTGTGTGTGTGTGAAATGTATTAATACAGTATATGTGGCATTTTAAATCAAATCCAACATTTTAATGGTTTGTGATCGGTGCACGGGCGTCAACTCGCACGTTCTGTAATATTCCATTGTCATTCATATTGCCGCTGTTTTAGAGCCCTTTACTAAAGCATTCGCTAGTTATCAAGTCGATATACAGGTCAATCGTGAATTACACTCAAAGTATCAACTCCAACTATGAAGTCTGATTTCATTTGCTGGGGAAATAAAATGTAGGCAGAGACGTCCGCACTGTCCTGTTAATTCATCTAAAACCCCCTACAGTATTTGCCAACAGCGCACCCGGTTTGATAAATTCACACCTATCGTGAATGAAAGGTGAGAAGATATTCAGCAGAATCTTCTGACACAGTGCTTGCTCTGAAGGACTATATTCGACAAGAGTATAGAGAATAAGAATTGTATTTATTATAAGATAATTAATTAAATAATAAAATTATATCAACTAAGGTCTTTATCTAAAAACCAGACGAAATTTCTCATTCACCGCTGAAGTAGTTAAATATGCTTATACTGTAGATACGTAGGTTATATTTTAAAAGTACAATTGCAAGTAAATTACAAACTGCATGTAATGTAAAATATGAATTAAACAGTATTAGACACACATATATGATATGGGAGTATATACAATGAAAAGGCTATTTACACATGAGTGCTCAAATGTAAAGGAAGTTGCATGAAAAAATAACATGCCTGCCAGCCCATTATTATTTTCTGTTCGAATTCAAAGATGCACACGCGTGTACAAAAAGACGAAGTACAACAAAGAATACAAAAGTGTGTAATCTTTAATAAAGTTAGCCTAAAATAATATTGCTGAAGCAAACATTATTTTGTTTTTGTTTTAGTCTATTTGTTGAATGCAACGTGACTTCGCGCTCGGAGGTGAACACATGCAGACCCACAGTTACTGTTACTTCTCACCTTTCATTCACAATAAGTGTGAACTGATCAAACCGGTTTCGCTGATGGGGGAATTGGCAGAATTGAGGAGTTTAAAAAGAATTAACAAGACGAAGCAGGCGTCTCTGCCTAAAATGTATTCCGTCAGCAAACCATAAAAATTAATAGAAACAAATAAAATGTTTAATGTATCAATTAAATCAGACTTCATAGTTGGATTTGATACTTTGAGTGTAATTCATACATTTACTGAATATATTCACATTTTGTACAATAAAGAAACCTGTTTTCT
Organism: Clarias fuscus; assembly: GCA_030347435.1. Classification (NCBI taxonomy): domain Eukaryota; kingdom Metazoa; phylum Chordata; class Actinopteri; order Siluriformes; family Clariidae; genus Clarias; species Clarias fuscus. Next base: position 3,900,888 of record CM059204.1, on the reverse strand, counting down.
TCCTGGACCTTTTGTCCTCATTACAATGAACTGTAATGTGAAATACATTTTTTGCGTATATGCTTAAATATTCCTTTTTATTTATGGACAGGTGATGTATGTTTGATCTGCATTATTGCAAGAGGGGATGACTTTCTGGAGGAGTATGTCTGCACCTTTTGTAAAGTGAAAGTACGAGCCGCGCGGGTTCACGCACGCCGATGAACAGCTTTATTTCAGTCATAAGTCCACAATCACATTCCAGCTATTATTTCCAGCCGTGGTCAAATAATGGATGAAATAATTATTCAATGCTGGACACAAACAGCAAAAAAGCCAGATGGGCTTTTTTGTGGAATTATCCACAATTCTTCGTTGTACTTGTCTGGCTTTTAGTTAAAGTCCTTCCATGCGCCATCTGACGGATATTCGGTGAAGCACAACACATTTATTTAAATACCCGAATGTTGCTTGAGGGATCTCGCGGCATGTCACGCGCCAAATTGCGGGATCTCACGGGAAAAAGCGCGCATTCGTAATGGCCAGATCTGTACGCACACTTACATACATACACAGTCATATGTGCACCCATACACAATATATTGACATATGTACTCTTTTTTTTTTTTTTTTTTATAAGGAAAAACCCTGTAACCCTCCACCCCATCAAGAACTATACATACACACATACATATACACGTGCACACACACAAAAACACACACAGGCACGCACACATTCACTTCACACACGCATTTTACCATTACAAATAATAATAATAATAATAATAATAATAATAATATTAATAATAATAATAAAATAAAATAAATAAAAAAATTCAGTGTTTGGTTTTGGTCCACTGGTTTACAGTCAGAGTTTCATGTTTCTTTAGTTTCTGTCCATTTTCTCTTCATCCTGAATGACGGCGGCCTTTTGGTTCTTTTTTTTGTTCTGCTTTTGCCTTTTTCAGTAAAATTCTCACTAAATGTCTTCTTCTTAAGCCTGATATCTGTATTTTGTTTAAACTTTCTAAAAGCTTGTTTGCTTGCTCTTGAATGTCTGGCGTGTGTGTGTCTGCTGTGCTGAACTCTTCTCCTTCACTGTTCTGTGCTGCTGTACTCAGGGTTTGGCTGCGGGTTTTTCGCTTGGTGATGAGTTCTGTGGGTGACTTGTCCTCTCTTTTCCTCCTCGGTTTGCTCTCTTTTGGTGTCGGTGGTGGTGCGTTCGTCTCTGGTTGCTGTGTTTCGGTGCATATGTTGGGGGCGGGGTTACTGTCAGAGCTGTCTACTGTACAGGCATCAGGTTTTTTCCTGATGCCTGTTTTAGTTTCAGCCCTGGATTTGGTGTGTGTCTCCGTGGTGCCGGTGTGTACAGGACTGACATTTGCGAGTTCTGACTCTGTGGTGTCACTGAGGTCCGCAGCAGGCTCGTGCTCTCCGGTGTTCTTCGGCTGGCTCTCCTCGCACTGCTGCTGCTGTATCCCGGCCGTGTCGCTACTCGAGCGCCCCGGCTGGCTGTCCTCTCCCCGCTGCATCTCGGCCGTACGAACTTCCCGAAACCGGCCAGCTCCTTCAATATCGCTTCGTCCTTTATGAACAGAGCCACGTTAGATATGACCACCCGCGCCGCGGGGGCAGACAGAGGGGTGACTTTAACCGCAGCTGCTCTCACACAGATTCCGCTCCGCGTCAGTGCGCTCGCGAGGTCGACCCTGTTCACGAACACCACCACGGCTTTGTTCATCCGGGAGGGAGAGTAGATGTTCTCACACCCGATCCGCTCCCCTACCGCACACAAAACGTCCTCATATTAAATTCAATGTAAAGTGAAAATCCTGAAGTCTTAAGTAAAATGAAGTACAAGAAACTTTGGAGAACTCTGCAGTGTCACATGTCTCACATTAAACACAGTACTGATAAAGTACTGACTCAATCTTTCTCTGTCTATTTACCTACAATCATTAGAATAACTCTATTCAGACAGAACATGCAGCTCAAAGTGCTTCACTACAGTTAAACAGTGAGAGACAATAAATATAGTCATAATACCAATACAGTTATTAATTACTTTTTAAATTCTTAACTGAATGAATAATGTTTCAGGTGTTTTTACTGATGTTAATATAATGTGAATAAGTGTTTTAAAATGTTATAAAAACTATTACTTTTTTGTTTTATTATTAAATACATTTGACCAAAGCATTTTGTTCACTATACAGTCTTTTATGGGTTTCAGTACACACAACATGGAAGCATCCACTCTGAAAATAGTGAAAAATAGTAAATTGTAAAATAAATAAATAAATAAATAAATAAATAAATAAATAAATATGAATAAACTGTTTAAAATGTATTCATTAACAAGTCCGAATTACTGCAGGTGTAGACAGGAATAGTTAACTTACACATGTTCATGGACTAAAAGGAGATGAAACGGGTTAACAGAGGTGTATTCATAACCTCACTCACTCATGACTCACTTTTTAGCTCCTCCTCTCACACTCTCTCTTACACACACACACAGAACCAGGAAGTTCTTGTCAAAGAAAACTAAACTCAGACTCTCTCTCAGGAAAATTAGGAAAATGGCCTGAGGCCAGTATTTCAGTAGATCAGTTTTCAGTGGATCAGTTCATCTGTCCAGTGTGTCTGGATCTCCTGAAGGATCCGGTGACTCTCCCCTGTGGTCACAGTTTCTGTAAGGTGTGTATTAATGGCTGCTGGGATCAGGAGGATCAGAAGGGCGTCTACAGCTGTCCCTCAGTGCAGAGACACTTTCACTCCAAGGCCTGTTCTACGCAGAAACAACATGCTGGCTGAAGTGGTGGAGAAACTGAAGAAGAAGACTGAAGTCCAAGCTGCTTCTCCTGCTCACTGTTACGCTGGACCTGGAGATGTGGAGTGTGATTCCTGCACCGGGAGGAAACACAAAGCCGTCAAGTCCTGTCTGACGTGTCTGGCTTCTTACTGTGAAACTCATGTACACCTCACTGATCAGTCTACTGCATTTAAGACGCACAAATTAACAGAAGCTTCTGGAAAACTCCAAGAGAAGATCTGCTCTGAACATAACAAGCTGATTGAGATCTACTGCCGTACTGATCAAACCTGCATCTGTTATTTGTGTACGATGGATAATCACAGAGGACACGACACCGTCACAGCCGCAGCAGAAAGAGCTGAGAAACAGGTGAGAATGAGAAAGATTTCCAGGATGAGGTTCTTAATCATAGTTTCTATTTAGAAACATGTGTACAGTGTCGTGCTCGTTACTCATAAAAGTGATAAGTTACAATTACTAGTTACTACATAAAGTATTAAGTGTGTGACTTTTCGATTAGATAATCATCCTCTGTGTGTGTGTGTGTGTGTGTGTGTGTGTGTGTCTGTGTGTGTGTGTGTGTGTGTGTGTGTGTGTATACAGACATGCATACAAAGTTGCATCTCAACGAAAAGTTAATTTAGTTCATTAATTACATTTTCAAAGTGCAACTCATATATTATATAGATTCTTTATACACAGACTGATATATTTTAACTGTGTTTATTTCTTTTAATTTTGATGATTTATGGCTTATAGCTAATGTAAACCCAAAATTTACTGTCTCAGAAAATTAGAATATTACTTATTTATGAACAAAAAGATTTTGAACACAGAAATGTTGGACTACTGAAAAGTATGACGATGTACAGCACTCAGTACTTGGTCGGGGCTCCCTGTGTATGAATTACTGCAGCAATGAGGTGTGGCATGGAGGTGATCAGTCTGTGGCACTGCTGAG